>SWBJ01000093.1:0-146415 GCA_024195555.1 Aureobasidium sp. EXF-12298 | reverse complement strand
GTGGTCACCCACCGTAGTACTAATCTGCCGTTCAACTGCTTATGTATGGCAGAGCGGACGGGATGCCCAGTTTTCAGCTGACTGTGGCCGTACGTGTTGGATGTGCTGTTTTTGCCATACACATCCCAATGTGTTTCCAAGCATGCACATCTCGTGTCATAGTTACTATCAGAATCCACTCCGTCGTCCTCCCGATCACAAGATCCCTTTCTCCTTCTCAGCTAAAACACGTTTGTGATCCTGCCATCTGGTCAGTACACCCTTTGATTCCACAAGCAGTAGAAATACTCACCTCGCACGCCAACCTAACAGCATCCACAAAATCAACGCGAGGATAATACCCCAACACCCTTCTCACTTTCTCACTACTCGCATATCTAGTCCCCACAGCATCCCTAACACTACCTCGACTCAATGCACTCTCCTTACCTCCAACCACCCACATCTTGACCTCCGCCATCAACCCAGCAAACCAAGCCAAAGACGTCGATATCCTCATTTGAAACGGAGGTACATGACCAAAATGCTTCCACACCGCTAGCATAAAGTCTCTGAAATAAACCGGTTGTTGATTCGACACAAACATTGCCTGACCAGCCGCTGACTCTGGAAACGGTTTGGTGGCAAGCAAATTTTCCAGTGCGAGAACATGTGCATCAGCGATATTGGTGATGTAGATAAAATCATACATATTATCTCCTGTTCCAATTATCCAAGGTGTTTCTCCATTAGCAATGCAATGGTGTATAGTAGCAATAACGCCATAAGTATCTCCCGGACCGATGATAGTCGCAGGTCTCAACGCACAGGTTTTGAAAGTTGGAGAGTTGGCGGCTAATACAGCTATTTCAGCGGGAGCTTTACTTGCTCCATAAGCTAGTGTTGCAAATCCGATTGGTATATCCTCAGTCATGTTTGGAAAATCGTTGTCCAAGTCGTCGGCGAGGACTGTACATGACGACGTGTGAACGAAAACTTTGCAGTGCGTTGATTGGGCTGAGGATAATACGTTTAGGGTTCCGAGGTGGTTTATGGAGAATGCTTTTTCTCGTATGGTTTCGGAGTTGCTGTATCTTTGGCTGCCATTTGGTACCCAGCCTGCTACATTGATTATGGCGTCAGGATTGGCGACGCGGATGGCTGTGTCGACTTCAGAGGCTTGTGTTATATCTGCTTGGATGTATGTGACATTGGGTTGAGGAACTGGTGGGGGTCGTAGGTCCAGGTTCGTTAATGTCCAGTCTGGATGTGCGGTTTGTACTGCTGTCATCACTGCTTGTCCCAAGAATCCGGAGGCACCGGTAACGAGAACATGAGGCATTGTGAGTAATATTGTCCCGTCCTTGATATGAGCTTTAGTTTTCAAAGACTGACGCAAGGGAAATTGTGATATAGGAAAGTGGTTGTGAAGAAGAATGATGAATACAGAATGTCAGAGAAACAGGATGACGCCACCATATCACTCATGAACAAGGATGGACGCGATACATCGATCCAAGACTTCCTGGCAGGGACAAGTCACTTTTCTCTGTACTCGCAAGTTGACGGTAAGAAGAAGCAGTAAACAACGAGTGAATAGCAATAACGATAGAGGTATAAAGTCTATTATAAGAAGATCTACCAGTGACGCAGGTTATGGTTTTTTCGGGTCCAATGTTGAGGGGATAACCCGGACTGACATACCAGACCTAGTACAAAAGACCTTAATTCAACAACAAATATAGACTACGTGAGATCTGCCAGATACTGAAAAGAACGTACTAGAAACAAATTGGAAATCTCGTTCAGAGCACCGGACCAGGGAAGGAGCCGGTGGGTTCAGGCAGAAAAGGGTTGGTAATCACAGACTAAGATAAGTCGAGAAGCCAAAACGCAGAAGCATGATGGTAATACAACCACACATGAGAGAAAAGACATTGCTGTGGCATTTGCTATCTGAAAGAGATCTCGCATGTACTGTTCCACGCTGCCTTGCTCAACTGCCCATGTGCCAACAAACAAGAAAATCATCATAAGAAGAAACAAAACTGGTCGTGAGTAACATACAAGGGTCGATAGAAGCTTTAAACGCCATGATCCAAGGAACAAAAACAAATCCCAAAAGGGCTAAAATGATCAGAGGCAAGGAAGTGAGATACCTCAACCACTTCCATTCTCTCCGCCAGTCTTGAGGCGGAACATCATGCGTCTCGTGCCGCCGACTTTACCCATTTCCGACCAAGCGGCGCGGTCGGGCTCGCTCTTCTTTCTCTCAACGCTGCTGACTTGTTTGGCTCGGTTCATCATATCTTCCACCCAGCGAGCTTTCTGTTCGTCAAGCTCGCGGTTGCCACGTGAGTGCTTGGCTGAGGGTCCCGCAAGACCAATATCCTGACCTGACCATGACGACGGAGAGGCATTTAGGAAGGTGTCCGCAGTAGAAGGACGCGAAGAGCTCTTCACAGAACCGGTCGGAGTGTGGAAGGCACCGTTGCGGGCGGTGGTAGGTGTTAGGTCGATGGGTTGAGTAGTAGCCGAAGGACTGCTTTGCAGCATATCCAGTGGCATCGAAGCTCCTAGACCACTAGAGGACGAACGATTGCGGACACCCATACTACTCTCTGGACGATCGAGAACGCTCCCAGGCCTGCTCAGGGGTGTCCGAGTCTTTGTGGCCCCACCTACACGCGCGCCGCCCACTTCCAGCTTACCGTCACTAAAAGTACGATGGCCGTGGTGCTCTGCGTATTGGCGTAGGTATTCGCCTAGGTCGGCCCAGCCACCACCTACACGTACCATACAGCGTTCTCCCTCTCCGACAAGACGCACAAATAGCTTGATGGGCTGTTCCTTTCCTTCTTGGGTCAGATAGTACATCTTCCCATCCGCATCGTTTGCATTTAACTTCTTAGTAGACAGTTCAGATTGGACAGCCGACAGAGTGAGTCCAGTGCGAGGAGGCTTGCTTAGCATACTAGGACGTGGTCGAGAGTAGCTGGCAGCAGAGCTTGGTGCCGGTGACGGCTCACGAGATGGCTCACGAGATACTTCGCGGGACGGAAGCGAGAGTGAGGGTTTGAAGGCGATACGAGATGGCAAAGTGTTCAGAACGCGGCTGACATAGCGGTCCAGTTGTTCCGCGTTCGACGTGTTTCGCGTGTGACCTTTTCTAGCCGTCTGAGGCTGTGAATTACTGCGGCTGGCATCTGAAGCTCTAGGCGTGGCCTCCGGTTCGACAATGTAGCGACGCTTGTGTACTTCAAGGTTCAGTGGCGGCAGCTTCGAGGCTACAACAGCTTTGGCGATATTGCTTCTCCCAGTATCAGCGCGCAGCGTTGATGGTGGCAACCCGAATGCAGGTGGTTCACCACCAAGGTCAGTCGAATCGTCGCTTGCATCCTCGAATGCTGGGTCCTTGACTAGCTTGGCCGTGGTTGGTGGTGAGAAACTAGATCGTCTGGGTATATCAGGAATCTCGATTGTGTTGAGCTCTGATCTTGGGTGAGCCTCGATCGAAGTTACGGAAGCTCTCTTGATCATTGGATGCCTCCTTTTGGGGCTGTACTGATCGGCGTGCTCGTCAGAGTCCTCGAGAACCTGATCATGTCCAGCACCTACAGAACTGAAATTGCTCCATGAAGTATTGCTCCTAGGGATTGGCGATATCCGACTTCCCGGGGATGCCTGTACCTGTTTAGCTCTGAAGTAGCCAGCCGAAGAAGCGTCTTGAATCTCGGGAGTCGCATCGAATGAGCCAGGTGTCGGCATTTCTGTGATAGGTTCAAAAGGCAAGCTGGTGGTGCTGGGTCTGGATATATGCCTCGGTCTCGAGCCGCCAGGTGATGATGATCCGCTGCGAGGCCTGTGCTGAGAGATATCGGCAAGCATCATATCATCGAAGAGTGGCTCGATCGACTTTGATCGTTTCGATCTGAACATCTTCTCGAAAGGATTGCTTTCTTGCGATGGTGGTCGAGACTTGGTCTGTGGTGTTCCAGGTAAACTGTCGACGAACATCTTCTCAAACATATCCGACTCCATCGGGTCCTTTGGTGTATGGATCTCATCACCATAGATTCTGACAGGCAAGGGCCAGTTTTCTGGGAACTCGACAGGCGCTGGTGAATCCCAGTTCGAGTCAAGCGTCGACTTGCTGTTTTCAGTGGAAGGGAAATAGTCTTGTTCGATCTCTGGTGTGATGAATGCATCCATTGGCCGTTCAAGATCTTGTGGAATGTTCGTACGCACAGGCTGAGAGACGGCACGAGGTGCTGCAACCTGCTGCGAGCTGGGGGTCATGTTCGAAATCGGGGGTGATGAGGATTGCACAGGCGGCTGTGACTCTCCTGCCGAGTTGCTGCTGCCGTCCTTGTCGGACTGGGCTGGCATAGTCAGAGACGAAGAACGATGAAAGTGGCGGAAGCCTTCATGATTCTTGATCCCTAGACCCAGACCCTTGCGGTTGCTTGTTCGGCTAGAAGTAGAGCTAGTCCTGGAATGATTAGAGACATTGTTGGAAGCATTGTTGGTCTTGTTGAATAGTTTGGTGAAGGCCATGGATGCATGCTCAAAGGATCGGACAGGACTATTGACAGACTTCTGCAACGACTGAGTACGCTCGATACCTCCGTTGAGGAAAGCTGCTCTAGCGCGAACACTACTCACGGCCGGAGAAGCCTGCTCCAAAGCCGGTGATGATGAATTGGCGGCAGTGACAGCTGGAGACCCAAGATCAGGGGTTGGTACAATCGAATCTGAGGGACTTGGCGGCGCAACTTCGCCGTGACCGACAACGATAGGCACGTGGCGAGAGCGTGTGATACTTGGAGACAATGATTTCAAGCTGCCAGCTCGCTGTAGAGTACCATTGGCCGACACGGCCTGTTGGGCGGTGATGGTTGGCGAGAGCGGTACCTTTTTCAAGTCTCTGGAGAGATTGTCAATTTCTATGTCAGAGGTCTCATCCAGATCGGGTAAGAATGAGGAGCCGGTTCCCAAAATGGGGCTCTCAGCTGGTTGAACGAGCGCATATTCATCAGCCTGATTCACAAACTCGCCCGAACCATTCTCGGTCGGCATATTCGAGGCAGTATCTGAAGAGACGAACAATCCTGGAGCAGCATGTACAAGGGTATCCCTATCGTGGTCTGGAGACTCAGAAGAGGGAGAAATCTCGCGAGTCGTTGCATCGGCAGGAATCTGTTCTTTGCCGATAGGGACAGAAGGGCGCATGTTATGACCCACTATGCGGCGCTCGGTCTGAGTGCGCCAATCGCTGTAATTCAACTCGAGTGTCTCAAAAGTGTCGATCCAAGCATCCGGAAGGGTTTCTTCGCGTCCTTCAAGATCATCCAACATGGCATCAAGTCGTCCGCCAACTTTGCCCATGCGTGATTCTAACTGCTCTTGACAGGCTTGGTAGGCACTGCGCACGGCAGCTGTGTCGTTTGTATCACGAAGACACTGAGTCATGGCAGACCAAGCATTGTCAAGATCAGTCTTGGCTTGACCCAGGCCTCTGAGATAGCCAGGAACCTTGCGCAAAAGCGTCACGCGCATCGACCAAGTGTCCAACAAGCGGCCCAAACGTGAAAGATCAGGCAAGGCACGCAGGATGGTGGCCGTGATGAGGGCAGTGAAGTCGTCAAGACGCTCGTAGTGTTCATAACCGGACGATTTTGGTTGCAGATGGTGGGAGAGGACATAGTCCTTCAGCTCGTCAACATCCTGGTCAAACAGGGCTTCGCGGATGTCCTGAATGCGTTGTTCATAGGCTATGATCTGGCTCTCGCGAATGCTGCCCCAGTAGGGACCCTCGGCAGCGTGTGCAGCATGAGCAGGGGGCTCGAATGAGTTGGTCCAGGGCCATTGTTGCAATTCATTGTGCCAGGCTTTGATGTCCTTGCATGTCTGGGCTATTTTGATGCCAAAAGCTCTTTCCGAAGTGGATGCCTTCTCAATCAATCGCACTAAGGCTGCCTGGCTCTTGCTCTCTTCGCTTCCCGGTGTCGATGTGAATGCTTTTAACGTGCGTGTTGGGGAAAGATCACGGCATAGAGGGTCATCGGACAGCGAGTGGTTGCGGTTGCGTCGCGACGGGGAAGGAGATCGTGAATGCGTGGGTGATGAGGTGGCCGAGTAGACCTTCGTCGGCGGTGCGAAACGTGGGGGGTCAATGGCCGGATTGCGAGCCATGATGGATCGAGGGCCGTGTACACAGGACGGAAATATTTCAAAGAGTGCAGTCGATCATATCGATGCGCTTCATGGCCGACGGACTTTTGTTATTAGTAGCCGCACTCCTGGCAGACGGCGTGCTGGTTCAGTATGAAACAGAAACCGACGCAAGCATGAGACATGGACCAAATGCCTCCTTAAAGCTTCACACCCGGTGCATTGAAGACCAAAGGAAAACGAAAAAGAAAGAGGAATGACCGAGAGGATGCACAAGGATGCATGCGCATTGGATACCGAATCGACATGCACCACTCTCGGCATCTACAGATCGTCTTCGGAGAAGGCACGAATGGGATCCTGTGGCTTGCTTGGCGTTGCTTTCTACTATATGATCTACGCTCTATCTCCCTATCTTCGTGCTATCGTTTGCACCCGTTTTGCAGCCACGTTATAGCACAACCTTCTGTGTAACGGCCTTCACAGTGGCACGCGTTTGTCGCGTTCAGATGTCGTGTGAGTCCAAAATTTCCTGCCACCTCGGCAACTCGACGCCTCAACTCCGCAATGGGTTGCTTGCATACCATGCGAGATCGGGCTTCATCAGTGCTTTTGCTTGTCCTTCTCAGCCCTCTTCTGCTGAACCATTTTATCGAACCTGTATCACTTTGGTCAACAACTTTGGAGCGTGCCATCAACGAGTGCAGCAAACTAACCTGTTGTACGCGCCGACACCTTCGATGAAAGTCGTGGCAATCCACAACCACCAAACTCGGCTTCGAATATTGACGTTGTGCTTTCGAAGTCGTCCGGATGACATGTGCCACGTCTCAGCTCCGTGTATGGCGAGCATTCCGTACCAGATGAATGGTTGTATCGTCCAACAGAATCGAGCGAACGAGCCAGGCACGATGGCAGAAATGATACTTCCAGCTTCGAAGTTTCCTCTGGTCCTGAATGCTACGAGTACTGTTGATACGAGGATGAACAGTGCGAGATAAGGTCCAGTAGGTGCCTGGTACTCCTTGATGGTAATGTCACTTCGACCAAGCGCCTTGAGGCATTCTTTATCCATCTGAACCAAGCGCTCTCGCGCTTCGCGGAAAGAAGTCATGGGAGGGTCCAAAGCCGTCCTATACTTCATACCAGCACATTCAAAGGCGATGTACTCGAGTGATGCATCCGTAATTTTGCCATGATAAGCCTGGTATCCAGGAAGGTGGTGATAATTCTCGAGATATCGAATGACCTTTGAGTCTTCCATCAACGAATGGACATTTTCTCAATTTCAGTTGTACTTACCGAATCATGATGGTCCTCGTTCATGTGGTTGATGATACGAGTATTTGCAGCCGCATCTTTAGATGCCTGGTCACTCATATTGTGTTGGTGGTTATTAGAAGATGCACTTGGAGAGAAACGATGATATCAACGTATCATGGCTCGCAACGAAAGATCCCGAGGATCAGATAACGGTGCGGTCGCAAGCTGAGGCTCCGCTGCTTACCCGATGGTCAAAAGTCGTGACCTGCCTCAGGTGGCAGTTCACCTGTGTCGTCGCATCCTGCAAAGACACGAGTATGCTCAATTTCTACATCCCTTTGAGCATTATTGATCAAGGCTGTAACGATATACTCACATTCTGTAGGTCTTATCAGAAATCCCAATTGGGTTGGAGCGTAAAAGCAGGCCAAGCAGGAGCGACACTCTATCGAAACTGGAAAAGGGGAATCCTGCGAGCATCTCGAGCAACGCATGACACAAAGCACGAAAGACAGCAAAACAAAGTCGCTCAAGGAAACGGCGAGCCATGTGGTGCTGAAGAAGTGCTTGAGAAGTTGAGATCATCTTCAACGACGCGGCTTTTTCGGCCATCCCTGTCAACTTCTTCCTTACGATCTCTATGAAGATGACTTCGAAAAGCACTTTCGATCTTCGCTCATGCCTTTGCAGTAACCTGAGGCCTCCGAGCCGGTCAGAGACAACCTCATCATCATCGTCGCCCGGCCTCGGCGCTACAAGCAAGCGAGCATGCCGGAAGGTTGAAGTCCCGTCAGCCTATGCACAGACGCAGTTCGATTGTGACGCCTCAACGCCTGTGGCTGGCCTTGACATTGCCCGCTAATTGCAACTTCTCGCGAGCTCCATGCATTGGCTCATGCGCGATCAGCACGCCTGCATGCTGAGGTGCCCACTTCGGTCCTCGAGAAATGTGGCTGGTGAGCCAATGTTACGTCAAAGGACCGCCCTTTGACATTCATGCGGGTTTCGAAACCTGTTCGGGTGTCCAAGGGTGTGCTCTGCTAGTCTTTCTAAGTATCTAGCCGGGTCTTTTTCCATTCTCTCAACTTTCTTCCTTCTCGCAAGCACTCCTTCAATTCCCCACACTTGACCTACTGCATCCAAACTACTACTTTCACAAATCTCTATCATGTCCGACAAGCAAGCCGAAGGTGGTGCCGCACCCGAGAAGAAGAAGCCTCAGAAGCTCGGCTCGAAGAAGCCCCAACAACAGCCCACTCCCGACCAGTCAGAAGGAGACGGTGGTGCTGAAGCTGAGGCTAAGGCTGGCGGAAACGCAGATGCTGAAGCCGATGCCAGCGCCAATGCCGATGGAGAAGAAGAAGCCGAACCGGAACCTCAACAGCAAAAGTCACGTCAAGCATCTCAATCTCGCCGACGCCAGAGCCGTGGTCGCGGCCGCAAGGGAGGCGATAGCGACACCGAATCCGTTGCTAGAAGTGATGCCTCTGCAAACGGTGGACGCCGTCAACGTCAACGCCAGAAGAAGCAGGGAGGAGGAGGTGGTGGTGGTGGTCCCCTGGACGACATTACCGAGAACGTTCCCGGAGGTGATGCAGTCGGCGGAGCCGGCGAGATGGTCCAGAACACCGCTGGACAGGCCGTCGACCAAGTCGGCAACACAGCTGGCAACGCACTTGGCGGTCTGACCGGAGGCCAACAAAAGCAAGGCGGTGGTGAGGAAGACGATGATGGCGGCAAGGGCGAGCAGCTTCGTCTGAGACTGGAGCTCAACCTGGATATTGAGATTCAACTCAAGGCTAAGATCCACGGTGACTTGACACTGGGTCTGCTGTACGTATATTCAAGACTCTTCTCGTTTGACAAGACTAACACATCAACAGCAACTAAAATCAGTGCTGTTACACATGCGCTTAGGCTGCGTACGACCAATGTTGATGACACTTATAATGGGTTTTCATGGAGTTTTGGCACTTGTTGGATTACCATATGTTCATTGTTTTTCCTTCCATTATCCTGTAAAGTACGTTTAGATCAAAGACGACGAGACGACTTTCATCGACATCTTCTCCTCTGGCACGTGTGTGATTCTTCCCTCGCATTGAAAAGCTTGAGTCACATAATTTTGATATTATCTTGCTGTTGGTCACCCGATCACACACATCTTGCATTGGAGCCCAACCTCGTATGATCAGTCCACATAATGATTCGCACTTGCTGCCTAAGGTACCCTCGTATTCATCAGAGCTCGATATATGACAAGGCCCAGATCTTCTGACAACCTGACGTCGATGTATCAGCCAGATGAGGCGCAGCACCTCGAATCATAAAATAGTGTTTGAGAGCGGGCCTCGCGAAATCATTTCCTTGCAAAATGCCCTAAAGATCAAAAGACGTGCCTTGAAATGTTCCCACAGCGGAGCCACTTTTCACGTTGACCCAAGCCGCTCCCGAGCCACACACTCGGCAAGCATTGCAGTTTCAGCTTTCTTCCCCGCTGTCAGCCAGAACAACCCCTGTCAACAGGTCCGAATCGAGTCGCTTTGCAGCAACGCGTCGTCTGCAATGAGAGCTCGGGATTGCGTGCAGGGCTTCTCGCTATGACGTGTGGCTGGTGCGGATCCCTACGAAATCAGGTTTGTGTGGCACATGGATTCGATCATGGCGCAGCAGGCGTGCCAACCTCGCTAGGTACCCTGCTACCAACTACTCGTTAAGCGGGAGGTTTGTTTCCTCGAGATCGAGAGTAAGAGCAGCTGGCTAGGCAAGAATTGCTTCCCTGTCTCCATCGGCACCTTTTCCATTCCCCGCGGACGTCACTGCTTTTCGCTCTTTGGTTGCTACCGTCTCGCTGCTCTGACCACTAGCCCAACTGTGATTTCCCTCTACCCTTCTGTAGTCAACCCGTGGACCCATACAGTCCGTTCCCATTTCCTGTTCCTCCCATCACCCAATCACCCAATCAATAGGATACTACCAACATGCCGACCGACGAGGAGATCAGAGAAGCCCGCCAGGACTTCGAACCGGAGTATCCTTCTGGAGACGAAAAGCGATTCCAGGGTAGCCAGGCAGAGCAAGCACAAAACCAGAGAACGGTAACCCAACAAAAGAAGCACGATGAATTCTACAAGCAAGAGCTGCGTCAAACCGGTAAAAACATCTAATCCACCCAACCCTCCCCAAACCAAAAGACCAAGACTAATACATATTCTTGGAAATGCACAGGTCTACAAACCGAGCGTTCCAGATCCTCATCCCGCCGCGCCCGAAGAAAGCGAGTAAAGAACGACCAACGAGACGGCAAATACATGCACACAAACTCCCTCGAAGCCCTCGAGGAAGCCGACGCAAACGGCGACATGCACGAGATGCAGCCTTTCGAGCGCATCGGTCCCGACTCAACCTCAATGGATGGCCCCGTCACCAAAGCCAGAGCCGACAGAGGAGAAATCCCCGTGCGAGGAAAGAACCCAAACCAGCCTTACTACAAGAAGCCGCCACAGAAGGAGGCTTCGCTGCTTGATGAGACTGATGGTTTGAAGCTCAAGTTGGATGCCAATCTGGATGTCGAGATTGAGTTGAAGGCTAGTATTCGTGGTGACTTGACGTTGTCGCTGTTGTAAGTACCCTGTCCCCCCTGTCGACTGACTGGCTTCCACACTTTTGCTGTCGCTGCATTGGAGTTTGAGTCCAAGTATCATAGCAGAAACTAACATTGCATAGTGCTTAATTAATTGGCTTCGCACCAAACAAAATCACTACTACGCGTCTTCTGGCAACGATCGTGTAATATTTATATCATGTGTACGAAACTGGACCATCATGATGGGAACTGCGGCGTTTGTTTTTCATCGGGAGCGCTTTCTTTCTTCATACCTCGACACTCGTACTTGTACTCTCTGGCTAGATATATGTTGCCAATCGATTCTTCAATACAGCCAGCAGTCTAAAGTGCTGCTTCGAGCCGTGTAGCAATGTACACATACGAGCTATCTGACAGCAATAGACCATTCTGAGCACAACAAGGTCTGTCCTCAATCTCACTCGTCTCATGCTTTCTTCTTTGCACGCTTTCTTCTGGGACTCTTGTCAGAGCCATCTGCTTTCCTCTTTTGACTTTTGGTCGTCTCGGTGCGAGTTTTCGAGTTTTCACGGGCGGCTTGCTTCCAACTTGCCCATCCAGGTCTGGCAAAAAGTTGTTGAGGCTTCCGAATGAATGAAATGCTCCTTACGCCCTCAGCCTCGTTACTCGATATTGGTATTGGCTGTGCGCTTTGAATGATCTCTCGAATTCCGCCATCATCATCAAGCTCCTTCGCATGCTTGTGTTCCGCTCGACTCATCTTTCTCGCTCGCTCGAAGATCTTCTCTTCGATGGTTCCCTTGAGAATCAAAGTTTCTGCGTGAACCTCTCGAGTCTGCCCAATACGGTGGGCACGTTTGAGAGCTTGTGCCTCGACTTGGGGCCTGTTGACGGGGTTGATGAAGAAGACTCTTGAAGCCGACGGGAAATTTAGACCGAACGCTGCTTGACCGATATCCATCAACAAAACGCGATGCTCAGGTTTTTGGTTAAACCGAACGATGTAATCCGACTTGATGGCAGGCGTAAGTGATTTGGCATAGATGAGATAGTCGATGTGTAGAACTTCGAGTGCCTGCGCGATGTAGTAGGCAGTATTATCGTTATCGTAGAAAATGAGTATCTTCTCATCCCGATAAAACTCCTCAACGCGAGAAAGAAGATGGCTCAATTTGCTAGACGTGGTACCAACAATGCGAGTCTTTCTGAGAAGGGAATCGGATGGCAGTTGCGCTTCTTTGACTTCGCCACGTGATTGTTTCGGAGATCCAGGTTTAGGTTGTTGTAAGCCTGGTAGTTTGGTGCCAGTAGATCGCTTGCTTCCGGTTTGACTGGCTGCTAGCGAAGACGATGGTATACCTGTCTTGACAAGCACAGGCGGGTTGGCTTCTGTCGATTCCGAGCGGAGGACAGACAATGCATGGATTCCGCATCCGGAGAGACCTTCCGAAGGATCTTGGAGTTCGGTCTGCCAGTTCACATGATCTTGAGCGTGTATCAATTGAGTCGCTCCACATAACAAATGAGTCTTGGTTGAATCTGGTAACCATAATGTTAACAAAGGCTCTTGTAAAGCAGTATGAAGAACTCACCTGCTCCGTCGAAAGACCAGAACTCTGCAGACTCGATTGGCCAATTCTCTACAAACAGGCCAACCTCATGGCTGTGTGTTAAGTTTTTCCATGCTTCAGAACCGATCATAACTTTAGCTTGGTCGATACAGCGCTCAAGAAGGGTTTGATCATCCTTTGAACAGATCTTCTCCTGCTTTTTGAAGTAGGCTTGACTTTGTTCTATGGCCGCTGCAATATCAGAAGCACTGAAACCAGTCCAATAAAACGCACTTGCCCTCAAGTTGTTTAGCAACTGAAATCGTTCCTTGCCGCTCTTCTTGTGGAAGATGTAGTCAATATCCGTTCTCTCGCTAGTGACCGCATTGGACGTGAGTACGAACACGAACGCATTCACGGTCAGCTTGTCATAGAACGAGGGCTCTAATCGAACGATCTCATGCGTCAGCGGAGGAAGCTCAATGTCGCGCTCGACATCTCTGGACTGCGTCCTGATGACAGTTGATTCTAACATTTGGCGTAGACATTTCGAGAAACCAGAGAAGGTGCGAGTTCGTGGACGTAGCATCTCATGGCGGAAGAAGTAGTTGATCCAGTCGGATCCCCTTTCGTCTTCGGTAGAGCACCACGGCCTGATTTTCAAGAAGCCGCTTGCTAACGAGCCAAGATTGCGAACTGCTCCCACCTTCTCGTCGTTCTCGTTGAACAACTTTCTCTGGCTCATTAGGGCATCGCGTCGGATAGATTCATCATCGATGTTGGGAGTTGGAGTTCCAGCGTGTGACACAGGTCCGACCATGTCCAGCTCTACGCCAATCAAATCTTTGGCTGGCGTACCGCTCACAACCCACCGATGAGAAGTTTCAACGAGTTCACTCGCTACTGTCAGAATTTTTGTGTTCTCGGAGGCCATGCCATGACCCTCGTCGATGATGATTCTCAGAAAGTGAAGAGCTTTGAGTGGTGATACATACAGATCCTGTCATTATAGTCAGCAACTAAGTCCCTGTGGAATGTAAGAAGCTCGGGGACCTACATCAGGCCGCAAACAGACACAATTTCGCGTTCGCGTAGCTCCAATGTAGGGGCAGTGACAGGTCACTGGATACCTTGACATACGACGACCGTTGGCGTCTTGGCCATCCCTATGCTCATCCTCAAACCGATGTCGACTGAACAGAACGATATCGAAAGTTCTTAATGTTTCGGGGGGAGGAAGAGCAGTCCGGTTGTCATCCATAACTAAAATGTTCAGAATTCCTGTCGTGTGCTTCTCCAGCTCTGATACCCACTGCGACAACAGATTTCTTGGTACAACAACTAAGGTTGTTGCGGCCAGGGTCATCTTCTTCGGTGCAGGAGCCATTGCCATTGCCTTGCGATTCCAGCGGATTGGTTCGACAGGTATTTCGTAAGAAGGAGCGTTCTGACGCATGAGCTTGATGCAGTTCCCCATATATTCGCCGGTTTGGTGTTCGTGCTTTTCGAAGAAATATGGCCATGGGGCAGAATGTCGATTGACGGCTGTCACAGCCAAGTCCAAAAGACTGGAAACTTTTGGTCGGATCGTTACGCGGTCGTACTGAGCAGGCGTCCGCGGAAGATAGCCACGAGTTGCGAGTATTAGAGTTATGCATATGAGAGTCTTGCCCAAACCCATCGACTCTGCTAATATGCCCCCTTTGCAGGCCTCATAATAGCGGGGACTTCGAAAAAAAGAGACGTCCCAGGGGTCGTAATAGTATGTTGTACCATCAAGAGCAATACGTCTCTCAAGCCGAGGGTCAAGCTCAAGTCGCTCCTCGCTCTCTCTTTGCAACATCTGGGCCGCAGACTTGCGTTGATAGGGATACAGCACCGTCTTGAGTCCGGGTAGTTGGAACTCGGAATCGAGAAGCTCTGTCATACTTTGTTGATGGAAGTGGCTTGAGATCCGCTCCGATGTTGGATCGGGAGACGGAATATTGTTGAACAGGAAATACAGAGAACCTTCTTCTCCAGCTGCGTACGGCTCAAAAGGCTCTTTGACGTTGGCACTGGGTTGACCATTCCATGAATCGAGTGAAGTGTCCAGGGTTTGGATCAGTGAGAACATGTGAGGGTCGATGCTTCGGTCTCGCTGCAAGAATCGGTGCCCAACATCGACGGGTAGGACATAGACTCTGAGCACAGCCTTCGAGGGAAGGCTCACAAACAAGCGAAGGCGACGGCGAGAAAGAAGTCTCTCGATGTCGAGCGTGTTCTGCTCAGACAGCTGGGATCGTGATAAAGCGGCGATGTCAACAACTTCCTCCCAAGCGGGTTCAGCATCAATCACCTGACTCAGTACGAGAGAGCCAACTGGAAGGTAGTTGCCTATTTCGTTTAGAAAGTTGGTACTTTCTGGTGAAGTCAATACTGATTTCGGGGCAGTCTTCTTAGGGGTGGTGTGGAGTTTTGACATGATAGGGCCCGACTCGTCGTGGCTGCTGTCGTCGCTCAAGTCCACAACAACGCGCCCGCGATGCATCGCCATGCTGAGAGTCGCATCAGAAAATAGCAATTTATCGGGATGCGAACGAGGAATAGACGATCATGCATGGAAACGCATCAGAGATTAGTGGTTCGTGGCAGTTGAGGATATGGCTGCAGTTGTGGATGGAAGCGCTTGCCGATGGCGAGCTTGCCGATCGAAATTGGAAGGAAGGGAAAGCGAATCCGAGCTTTCTGCCAAGGTGACACACACGTCGGCCAAGTCGTCAGAAACTCACAGCTCCAATCGCTGTCACAGCCTCACAGGTTGATGAGGTATACCGTATACAAGACATGCGCAGAGTTGTCGCTCCAGGGCAGCGTCAAAGGTGTTCAACACGCCGTCCGACACATTGAATGGGCTTCGGAGATTTCGAAATGCCGTTGGCGGCCACAATTATGGCGAGCACGGCTGTCACGGAAGACGCGTCAGTACTCGTACATTGACTGGGGTCCTGGGGTTCACGGTAGACAATGTCGGGCGCAGAGCAGCCTGGCAGGTAGGCAGCTGATTTGGCATCTATCATTGACTCGTAACGGGTCGCTATCTGCTCTTCACTTATCCAGTCCTTTTCCTCGAATGTTTTGGCCGGGTTCATGTTTGTGAGGGAGAGTTGTGCTGCTACCAACACAGAATCGATTTGATTGCTCTTCAACCGCGACACGAATCCACCACCAACCACCTGCTCATATAAGCAGAGCCGACCAAGGCAACCGCCCCAGAGAGAAGCATCGAGACTAGAGACAAACGGCAGCATGAAGGTCTTCGCTCGTCTCAACATGGTTGTGCTGCTCGCAATCTCGGCTCTGCTATTTGTGGCCTGGAATCTGCCCTCATACCATCCGATCACGCGAGCAAAAAAAGCCTGGCGTCGCCAGACGACCGAGATCGTGGTGTTTGGAGACTCGTGGAGCACCAATCGCTTCGGACTGCCTGCAAACCCATCACCAGCGCCGGCCAACAAGAAGCTGTGGGTGGACAGCCTTTGCTCAGAGGTGTGTTGCGTTTGACGTGCTCCATCTTGACTCATCCTGACCCAGACAGCTTGTTTGCGACCGCATCTACGATCTCGCCCAATCATTACCCTCGCATCCGTCCCACCGCCGAGGTCCTGTGATCGACAACGACATCTACGCCAACCTTACGCGGTCAATGAACGCTACGGCTGACTTTGAGGATATTGAAGACTTTGGACATCAGGTCGACGCATATCTTGCTCAGGATGATGCTCGATGGCAAGATGACGGAGACCAGAAGGGTCAGAGGACCACGACGATGATTTTCACTGTCTTCTTCGGCGTGTGGGAACTCTGGGACTTTGTGAGCCTACCACAAGACGACGTCCTGCCCGCTGTGATCGACTGCATTGCTTCCATGTTTGCTCAGCTAGACCGCCTCGTCCAAGCCAAGTCGGTGTCGTCGATTCGTCCAACCATTATCATACCCAAGGTCCCGGATCCTAGCTTCTTTCCTCGCTGGATCAGCCAGCGTACATCTGCAAGCGGTACAGACAAGTACGGTCAACTCCAGCGGAACGCCGTCATCCTGACCGATCTCTGGAACAACGTCCTGCAAAAACAGGTCGAAATGTGGAGCAAAGCTCATGTTGTCACGCCCGACTTCCATGCGTGGATGCTTGAGCAGATGCGTGAGCCCGAGATCGACGACACTGGCATTGCAGTAGTCTCGAAGATCAAGGCAGGTGCCAGTTTTACCGAATTGACCCAGCTCTGTGTCAATTACACCGCTCCGTTCAGTGGAGATGGAATCGAAACCCGTCCATTTACGGTGTGCGATGATCCGTCGCACTTCTTGTTCTGGTATGTCAAAGCTTGAGCTGACTTCTTTGTTTGAACCCACAATTTGATGCGCTTTCCAGGGATGATACGCGTTTGAGCGGCGCCGCACATGAGCTACTCGGCAAACACGTCGCTGGGATTCTTCGGAATAGTACCATCGTCAATCAGACCTTGCACATCTAAAATGCGGAGATCAAGTCGAATCGTCCATCTTCCTTGGGCGAGTAGGTTGAATCCACAGCAAAGCAGAGAGCGAGAAGCTTTGTAAAAACTTGGGTTGGTCGAAGGGCGAACGATTGCCTTCAATGATCGGTTTGTTCGCATTGTACATGTGGTGCGTTCCTAGGCCAATCTCCTTGCGTTTGGTAGGAATGTCTCACCTTGGCCCGGCTTTCCCGCATGCGGAAATCTACCCACCAATAGAACAAAGAAGTGCCAGCTCGGGTTGTCTGTCGCAACCTCGCCAACAGGCCGGATCTGTCCATGACAATCGGACATGAAGGGCGCTCGTTCGTCATGATACAAAGAAATAGCAGAGCCAATCGCCGGCTCTGGCGACAAGAAAGACGAGGCGTGGGCGTTGTTGAATAATGGCCGCGAGCCCCCGTCTTTGGACCTTTGTCCGCGTATTGACATGAGGACGTCAAAGACGGCATTCTGACAACAAAAGAGTGCATTCCTGGCCATCCCCTTTCCAATGTCTGTCATACGAGTACCCCTATCGGAACCTAGGTTTTCGACATTGTCGCCGACTACTACATCATCGACTGCTGAGCCTTCCCATGCCCAACCCCAGATCGTCTTCACCAGGCAGTTGTGGGAGAGAACGATGCCATCTGCAGAACACAACGACTTGAGTACAAGTTCCCAAGGTATCGCAAGCGACGGAAGTGTCAACTCGCGTAGAGTGTCGGCCAACATATCCATCGCTCCACAATTGCAGCACTCACCCAAATCCCGGCTGTCGGATACGCCTTTGACACCTGAGGAATCACCGCCATTTCGCGATCATCAGAAGAGGAGCGCCGACGCTCTAGACCAGGACGAAGTCCAAGACGTGAGCCCTTCGCATACCAGAGACGGTAGCACAGAGTCACTGGTCAACTTCTGTCTGTGCCAACCTGAGCCAAAGGTCCCTAGACCTAGGAACGGTCAGTCTACACGATACCTGAACCACTGTTTGTCTTGCGCATGCTAACACATCCCAGCATTCATCCTTTACCGGCAAAATCGCCAGGCCGCTGTAGTCGCCCAGAACCCAGGTCTTGCCAACCCGGATATCTCAAAGATCATCGGCGAACAGTGGAGAAACGAGCCTGAGGGAGAGAAGAACAGGTGGAAGGCATACGCAGAGGTTTGTCAGACCGGTATACTGATATCACGTTCAGCGCTGATACCATGATAGGAAGAGAAGCTTCAGCATCAACAGAGATATCCTTCTTACCGCTACCAGCCTAAGCGATCTGGTCGTCGAGGTAGTGTTTCATCCGAATCGGGCTTCTCACAATCAGATCACCGAAAGTGTCAGAAGTGCGGAGGCCGAACTATCATCCATCCTACGCCAAGCACGCCATCTTCGGCGCGAGAACGACTTGACAAACCTCACAGTCTGGAAACGAGTCCCTCGTCAGCCAATCCTCATCCTTCACGCCTGAACGCATTTCAACTACCCCCACCGACTCCATCGTCGACCACAACCCCTTCTACTCGCTATCTGCCTATGCTCAACAACCTTTCTCTGTCATCTCCACACCCTCGCAACATGACCAACGGACGCCCTTCACAGCCATTCATGGTCCAGCGTGGCGAGGATGAGCACTCGTCTATCCTATCACCCGACTCGAAGCGACGCAGATTCGAATCCCCTCAAGGCACATACGTCATGTCGACACGAACGATGCCACCACGGCACAACGCAGGCCCCGGTACGCCGTTCCCCTTTGGCCCGCAAGGGCAGCCTCACATTCAGCAGAACCAACAGATGGGCCCTCCTCATCAGTTTCCACCTCCACCTGGCGGGCAGCATGTCCGCAGAGAGAGTCTACCACGACCAGTGGATCTTCTGCGAGGACCAGTGCCACCAAACATGATGGGCCCACCGCCTCGTCCTGGCCCTGGTTATTCACAGCACAGAACGAGTCAAGGTCAACGCACAGGTGGACCGGAGCTCAGTTTGACGCTACCGCCTCTACAAGCTGGCACCATGTCTGGCCCTCCGACAGCCACCAGAGTAGGCTCTGGACAGCCGTCGAGCGGCAACAGAGGCAGCGACTCCAAGGAGCCCGAGCGACGCAGCGTGGATGAGATTATCATGTCCATGTCGTTCATGGCCAAGGTGCAGATCCTCGGACGAGTTGCGCCACCTTTCCCTACGAGTGAGAACAGCAACAACAAGCCACGAGCTACCATCATTGCCATCGAAGGTGATGATCCGGAAGCGGCGCGCAACGTGACCGACTGGCTCGAAGAGTTTTTGGGTCGTGAGGGTGACATGGTAGTCAAGGTGATCGATGGCCCCAAGCTACCGGAAAATAAGGATGGGCAAGAGGTCGAAATACCAGAGCTGCTACGAACTGTGGCAGAATGGCATGACAAGAGTAAGAAGACTTTGGAGCAGCTGGCGCGTGGAGCCAAGGAGAGAAAGGACAGCGACAGCAGTTCGCAATCGGGCTCAGCTGGTGACAGCGAAGCCATGGAAGTTGACTCGTGCCATGGCAGTGGCAGAACGGTGATACTACTACGTACGTACACGGTGACAGCGGCCAACGTATTTGCATCACGCATGGCAATCAGCGACGCGTACAAGGCAGCGGATCACTGGCAGTGGACAGCGACGTTGTGGCGCGGAGTGGTCGGACCGGACATGACGGTTTACGTCAAGGAGGCTGACAAGGCCGATGAGGGAGGAAAAGGTGGAGTGGAGATCAAAGAGGAGAACCGGGTCATGGCGGTTCGACGTTTCAAGGGCGGCGAGGAGAACGGCGGAGTCGAGGGAATCGAAGCGGGTGCGTTGCGACGTCTCGGATTCGAGGTGGGTGAATGGGTCAGGAGTGGAGGAGCAACAAAGAAGGAGTAGGAAACATGGTTATGTATCAGTACACACTAGCTACTCTCTATACAAGACGGTATGGCATTCTGGAAATGCTGCTATGCTTTGGATGACTTGATAACAATGACATGTGATGCTTGGCAGGCCAAACAATAGATTGAAGTGTGGGGAAGCGGCGTGGGTAGGGCTGTCCATGTCAACAAACGAGCCATCAACTCTAACCTTTGCTCTCCATCAACAACCGCTCACGATCAATTGTGCGTTCAAACGACAGGATCTACTCGGAGAAACGCAATCACAGCAGTGACGCAAGCCTCGTGTGACTGATAAGATCCGGTGAGCATGTATGGCCAACGTCTTCATTCCTAATTAGCGGCTGACGGAATGAGCGTGGCAGAGAGCAGCTGAACAAGGGATAAGACATCGACACATCGCCCACGCGCCCACAGCATGGCCACTTTCATGCAGACCATGTTGGTGCAATCCTCCCCTTCCCGTCCACACTTCCCTATCCAGGCCCGACCGCTGCCTGCCTTGCACTCGAATGTGCTGGCTGCCAGTGAGTCGTCGTCGCAACTGTCGCTGTACTTTCCAGACAGCCCGAGCAGCACCAGCACCCACACCACCACCTCTTCGTCATCACCTCTCCAGAACCGCTTCCGCAATGCCTTGATCCAAGGATTACACCCAGATGCTAACATGTTTTCGACGTGCAGCAACGCCAATCGTGGCACGCGCTCATCCTTCAGACCCGCGCGCGCTGCCAAAGGCACAAACAGCTGGCAGCTTAAGCAGTTCGCCGAGGCGACTCTGGGAAGCGGCAGCTTGAGAAAGGTTGTCCGCTTGCCCGAAGGCGAAGACAAGGATGAATGGCTAGCCGTCAATGTCGTCGACTTCTACAACCAGATCAACCTGCTGTACGGCGCAATCACCGAATTCTGCAGCCCACATTCGTGTCCCGAGATGAAGGCAACAGATGAGTACGACAAGGCTTCTGCGCCTCTTGCCCTTTGTTCAAAATGCTAATGTGCTGTCTCTACCAGGTTCGAGTACTTGTGGCACCACCCTCCAGAGTTCCCCCGCCCCGTCCGTCTTCCCGCTCCCAGCTACATCTCAAACCTCCTCTCCTGGACTTCGAACCTCCTCTCAGACGCAAACGTCTTCCCCACCCACCCTGGAGTGCCTTTCCCGCCTACCTTCCAATCCACCATCAAACAAATCTTCAAGCGTCTCTATCGCATCTACGCCCACATCTACTGCCATCACTACGGTGTCATCAGAGGTCTTGGTCTCGAAGCTCACCTCAACACTGGCTTCAAGCATTACGTCTTGTTTGTGGAAGAGTTTGGTCTTGCCGATGAGGGTGGTAGAAGGGATGCCAAAGCCGAGTGGTACGGTCCATTGGGCGAGTTGGTCGAAAGCATGTTGCGCAGCGACTAGTTTCGCTCGTTACATCTCTCTCGTACCTTTCTCACTTTATCTTTCTTTGGCTGTGTCAGGGACAATCGGCGTTGCGTGCACGGAAGACGGTCATGGTTTTACACGGTATGCGCTTTTTCTGTTATTCTCATTGCTTTTACATGAATTTCATATCACGACATGGATGAGCTTGAACGAGCGACCTAGATTTGTGAATTCCTATCTCAATTTTGCATTCTTCGTTACTGCCATTGCACAAGTCATCACCAATCTCAACACCAAATTGTGTTTCCCAACTCGAAGGACTATTCAAGAACTCGGTTGGCCATTGCCAGTCACCAGTTGCTTGACTGCTCGAAAGGAGTCTCGTATGGTGGTTCTGACTGCGGATCAAGTCTGGCGAATCATTCTTCGAAGGGAGTCTCGTATGGCGCTTCAGCTTGAGGTGTTAGACGCGCAAGATGACGCCTTTGCCCATCTTGCCAATCCAGAATGGCGGCTAAGGAGCATAAAGTTAGTATCTTTCTGAAGGAAAACAACAGAATTGAGCTGGAACTTACTGTGAGCAGTGACACGGTTGTCCCAAACAATAACAGTTCCAGGTGCCCACTTGACTCTGGCTTGGATATCCTGCGAATAGGCGATATGATCGTACAAAAACTTCAAAAGGTAGTCCGACTCCTCTTTCTTGTACCCGGCAACACGTCTCACGAATTGCTGGTTCACGAACAAAGCCTTTTCACCAGTGGCCGGGTGTGTTCTAACCACAGGATGAGTGTTGGCAACAGGATCGCGTCTCACAATACTGCCACGAGCAAGAGCGTTCTGGGCTTGCTCATGAGCAGAGTGAACAGCCTTGAGCCCATGTAAACGCTTCTGGAACTCCGGAGATAGCCTTCGATAAGCTTCAGCCTGATTCACAAAACAGGTGTCTCCGCCTGCTGAGGGACCATCCAAGATGTACAGGAATGTGGTTCCTGGAGGCTGTTGCTCGTAGGTTACATCACTGTGCCAGGTTATGCTGTTGGTGCGCTCTTCGAAGTAATCTTTGGCGGTTGTGTCTGCGGCGGATCTGTGCACTAAGTGGACTTTTGGGAAACCCTTTGGTGCGCCGGATGCTGGGTGGATGTGCGAGGGACCGAAGTACTCGGCGAAGTCTTGGGCCTCTTGGATAGGTAGGTCTGCGAAGTCTTGGTCGCGGAAAGCTGATTGATTGTGTTAGTATGCTAGTGCTGATATGGGATCTGGAAAGTAATGCTTACCGACGACTTTCTTTTGTGCGACGAAGAGGGCGAGTTCGTCTTTGCCAGCCTTGTCGAGTTTGCTGAGCTGGATGCCCTTGACTTCTGCTCCGATGTTGGCAGTCAGGTCCTCGACTGAAGTCGCTCCCCTCAACAGGTTTTGGAAAGATGCATCAGCGTCCTTGCCATGTTCGTATGCCTCAAAAGGTTGGTTGGGAGGGTATTTTCCACCAATGTCCTTTTCGTTGTCCCATACGGGAAGGTAGTGTGGGTACTTTGCAGGAGGATGCTTTCCAACTCCCTTCAATTCGTTGTCCCAGTTTGTTGTCTTGGGACCTTGAGCAAAGGCTTCCTTGTATCCATCTTGGAGCTGGGTCTTGACGTAGATTTTCTCAGCACCCGAGTCTTGGGGTGTTTCGATTAGAGCAGGGGCCATGATTGTTGTGGGTACGTGTATTTGTTGTGAGGTAAGAACAAAGGATGTGAATTGGATACTAAATGGAAGCAGCTATTGAGCTACTTTTGAACTGGTTATCGGATAGCGGCAATTGTCTCCAAAAGATCGACTGAGTACAGAGCAGAGATACATCAGAGGACCTTCCCAACGCAAACATTTAACCAAACGATAGAGTCAAGGATATCATCTTACAATTGCTCCACAGCATTGCGTGCGATGGTTACATTCTTCTGTCCCCACCAAAAGCGTATTACGGCAGTTGAACAATTACCGGAGAAAAGAGGACTTCAAACATTGCCTCGATCCTTCTAATTGATCACAACATCGCAGACCTATAGTATTCCAGCGCATAATCAGTGAGATATCAGACTAATGCGTGGAGTTACAGATGTCGCCATTCTTGCCAATGTACTCCGCAAAGCACGCCATACCACAATCACTTCCCGATTAGGCAATTCTGGACGTCTGATACCAATGGCTTGGCCTATCACACGACAGAACAGTGTCAGGTAGAACGATGGTTGGAGCGTTTTCGTGTCTTGTATTCCATTCTACCTTTGCACATCGGTGAGAAAAGCGATGCTACCGCGGGAAATACTACCTTGCAGTGGTTTCGTTCAGGCAGAGGAGGATCCACTCACGGCAAGTTTGCGGTATGAGGAACACGCGGTCCACTATCAGACCTCAACAGTTCTACTGCTCTCCACTCTATGTACTCGTGGCCGCCACGATGATGAAAGTGTTTTTATTTCCGTGCTTAATATATTGAGCCGCTGAAATTTTTTGATATATCAAAACTTGAGGCATCTGCAATTGATAACCTGGTCATCTTTCTCCTTCAGACACTTCTCAGGCGTGTTTGCTTCTCAATATGCGCGAAATGGAAAAGGTGGAAAGCGATGCAAGTTCCAGTGACTCCAAGCATGTCTCGGACACCAAAGCTTTCCCTCTGGCTACGGTCGACGAACCGGTGATTTTTGACACGGCAGGCAAGACGAGAGAATCTGCATTCGACACTGAGTCCTTTGAGAGCTATTACAAGCCGATTGAAAGCTATGAAGGATATCACAGATGGGATCCTAAGTTCCAATGGGAAGCCAAAGAGGAGAAGAAGCTTGTCAGAAAGGTCAGTGATTCTTCAAACACAACCAAACTGGTTTTTGTTAACATGATTTGCATTCAAGATTGATTTACGAATCTGCACATGGGTCTGCTTTATGTTCTTTGCTCTGCAATTGGACAGAGGCAACATCTCACAAGCCCTTTCGGACAACATGCTTACGGATATCGGTATTTCTACCAATGACTACAATACTGGTCAAACCATCTTCTATCTCTGCTTTCTGTTCGCAGAATTGCCTAGTCAGATGATCGGCAAAAAGTTCGGGCCCGACAACTGGGTGCCGGTGCAGATGGTTTTGTGGTCCGTGGTTGCTGCTTGTCAAGCATTCATCCATGATCGAAGCAGCTTTTGGGCTTGTAGAGCCCTGCTGGGACTTATCGAGGGAGGATTCGTAAGTTCACTGCTGATCGCTAAACTTTGTCGATGTTTATCTGACTTTGTGATAGATCCCCGACAACATCTTGTACTTGAGTTACTGGTACACGTCGCGCGAGCTTCCCATTAGGCTTTGTTACTTTTGGTTCTCATACCAATTCACAAGTATCGTGTCAGCTTTCCTCGCCTTTGGCTTCTTGCACATGCGTGGTATCAACGACATCGCTGGTTGGCGCTGGCTCTTCGCATTGGAAGGCTGTCTCACAGGCATCATCGGCATAATCTCCTGGTTCTACATCCCACCCTCACCAACCCAAACCGCCTCAAAGTTCCGCGGTAAAGACGGCTGGTTCAACGAAAGAGAAGAAAAAATCATGGTCAACAGGGTACTAAGAGATGACCCCAGTAAAGGAGATATGCACAACAGACAAGCACTATCCCTAGGCATGTTCTGGAAATGCCTCAAGGATTACCACATGTGGCCCATCTACCTGCTGGGATTTACTTGGATGGTACCTGCAAGTCCCATGTCTGCATACCTTACTCTCAACCTCAAGAGTGCTGGGTTCTCCACTTTCCAGACGAATTTGCTTTGTATACCTGCTTATTGCTTTTTCATCCTCAATTTGCTTTGGTTGTCGTATCTCTCGGAAAAAGTCAACGATCGCTTTCTTATTGGTACTATTTCTCAATGGGCTGTTTTGCCTTGCTTGATTGCACTGGAAGTGTTGCCAGAGTCGCGCAGTCATTGGGCTACTTGGATTTTGAGTTGTTTGGTCTACGCTCAACCATACATTCATCCTGTCATTGTTGCAGTCACGTCTAGGAATGGTGGAAGTGTGCGAACGAGAGCTGTGGCTACGGCTTTGTACAGTGCGTAAGCTGAAGGTACATATTCAGCGAGCCAGTCTTGCATGTCTGATTGACGTCGGTGAGACCGCGTCCAGGACGCCATTTCATCGATGTCAGGCTCAGACTGCAAGCTATCTCGTTGCATAAGTACCACACCTATTTTTCTAAAGGACTCTGCTAACTGTATCTTCGCCAGATATGTTCGTTCAGGCGAGTAATATTTATTCGTCGAACATCTACCGCACACAGGATAAGTAAGTCTAGCCCTTCTTCTCGATATCCTTACGCTTGCTGTTGCTAATCTAAAACTCTCAGGCCTTTCTACTTTACCGGCAACAAGATTCTCATTGGCCTTGTTTGTTGGAACATCTGTGCCTTTGTGGGTTGTAAGGTCTTTTATGTCATGGTCAATAAGTAAGTTTTGTATGTTCCTGCTCTACATTATTGTGCTGACAACGTTCTCCCTCCAGGCGTCGTGATGAAAAGTGGAATGCCATGACCAAGGAGCAAAAAGAGCACTACCTTGCTACCACGAGTGATGAAGGTAACAAAAGATTGGACTTTAGATTTACTCATTAGAGAAACCAGAGGAGTGTAGAAAGTCTTGAATGCTGAAATTCCGTCACGCTCTGTGATCTATTTGTTGGTTTATATACCTTTCCTAGTTGCAAAGCTCTGTGATGCGTGTAGCTAGCTATAAAAATGCACAATACTTTTCAGAAACGACATAGTATCCATCAAGGTTTAATAAGCTCTGGGCTCCCTCTGGGTACAGCTCTGTTCCGAAAACTTTGTGCCTTTTTGCTGTGAGAACGTCGCTATGGGCCTTCGTGAGAGAAGAGAGGAGTATGGGAGTTGAAGACTTTGGAACACGGGGAGGACGAATGCTATTGTTTTTATTAAAGAGTCTCGCCAACCTTGACACCGACCTTCTCCTCAAGTCCCTCGACCTCTGCAACATCGATAGGGAATTCTTCAGCAATGATCTGGCTTTGATACTCCTTGCCCTTTCCAACCAACAACTCCACCAAACCACCTCCATTGGTAAACACGTACAGAGCAGAATACCTACTCGCAGCCTCGAGTGTAAACTCCTGACCAGCAGGCACGAAGATCGATTCTCCAGCACTGATCTCAGAACCCTGACCACCAACAGTCAAGCGGAAACTACCCAAGTCCACCAAAAAGCAGTGATGCGAAGTAGCAAAGGTAAAAGTGTTGTAAGCCAAATACTGCGACTTTATCGTTTCAGAGCCCTCGAGTCTTGCAATACTGAATTTGCCATTCGAGTCTGCTTTTTGGCAGAGAGGTTTTACCAAAAGACCTCCACTGGCATATCTGGGTCCTGAGTCTGCCTTGAGGAAGTAGGGTGTTGTGGTGTTGGAGAGTTTGTTGTCGTCCTTAGTGCACAGAGTGGGTTCAGCACCTTTGTGGTCGCGCTTGGGGACCATGTCGAATTTCTCGGTTGCAGCGATGAGTTTAGGCACCAACACTTCCATGGGGTTTCTGTTGTCGCGGGTAGGGAACAAAGGTCCCATGGGCGATGTAGCATAGGGCTCTCCAATAAATCTGAAAAACTCTTCCCAGCCGCCTGGAACGATGAGACCTGCAAACTCGGTATGCGAACCCAGAATTTGGTACTGATGTACGACATTAGGAGGCACAGAGGCAAAGTCTCCAGGCAGTAATGTGCGAGCTGTGTCGTTTGCCCATACATTCATGCTTCCCTTGGTGCAAAGGAAAACATCATGGGCGTCGCGGTGGTAGTGAAAACCGATTGGGTTGTCTTGTTGACCGCCGGTGGTCACGACGGCGAAATCGCCCTTGGATTCTTTTTCTGTGACGAGCATGCGCATGACTGAGTTTGAGGTGGGGATTGTCCAGAGTTCGCCGCCGAAGACGGGGAGAACATAGCTCGAGTCGGGTTTGCCTGGTGGCTCGCTGAGGATTGGGACAGGCATGGTTCTGGAAGGTGTGGTTGTTTTTGAGGAGAAATGTGGTTCGGGAAGATGAGTTGTGGTGAGTGGATTTTGGCTGAGTGGAGAAAAGTGTGAGAGGGAAAGTAGAGTGAGACAGATAGGTACTTGAGTAGAAGGAGCTGAGCATCAAGGCATGCTTCATACTTTATATGAGTTGGGAGTTTCGCACCTTTACCGAAGCCCTGAGCTTGCCCTACCATTGCTTACCTTTCGGGACTACCACTGATCCGTACACCGTACGCTTGTATGCGAATCAAGCCATTTGAATGACCCATCACTCCTTCTCGAACGACGCCGAGGTCAGAGATGTGTGTTTTGAGTTTGCGGCCCGAGCTTGATCGTTCGCGTCGTGTGGGGATTGTGGGGAAGCCACGATTGACGAGGATCATGTTGTTATGAACTTCCCTACAGTCGCTTCACAGTCTTGTTGGTGGTTCTTTCTGCTGAAGTCATGGCGATACGACAGAACTCGCAGCTAGCAATCTTGTACCCATCAATTGATGCTTCTATCTCTCAAAGGTCGTGATCAAAGGACGCTGAACAGCTCACCGTGATCTTCAAAACTCCCCCGTTCTGCGCCGGCCCGAGGGGCAGTGCCCTAACTTAGCCCTAACCTGCGGCCCACTCTCCACCTGCCCCTCTCATGTTGGTCGAAGAAGAGGCCAAACATCGAACATCTCGCTGTCTGATTGATGTGCCGACGTCCGTTAGGGCTTGTTGTAATTCGTCACCGTTCACGGGACCTGGATAAGAAGAGCTCCGGCCGCATTACAGAAACTACGGCAATCGACCACGGGACATTGAAGCCTTGATCTCTTCTCCCTCCATCTCTCAATCTCATTCCATCATCTATCTCTGATCTTGACACGGCAGCCACCCATCTGAAAACACTATCATGGACCAACTACCTCAGTTCGGACGCTCAATCTTCCCGGCCTTGATGCCGACGATGAAGGCATATAACACTCTGCACGAGAACAGCAGAAGCAGCATCGAATCTACACCGCGCGAAGAGTTTACGTATGGCTCGGACTCTCGCCAAAAACTCGACCTTTACAGTCCAAAGGAAAGTTCGGAGGACACACCAGTAATTGTTTTTGTCTACGGAGGTGGTCTTTCCAGGGGTGACAAGCGCATGCCTAGTCCACCAACAGCAGAAGGTTTGGTGTATGCAAACATCGGACACTACTTTTCGGTGAGTGGAAATGTCAACACCTGAAACAGCGAACCCCGAACAGCTAACGATATACAGTCGAG
Organism: Aureobasidium sp. EXF-12298; assembly: GCA_024195555.1. Lineage (NCBI taxonomy): Eukaryota > Fungi > Ascomycota > Dothideomycetes > Dothideales > Saccotheciaceae > Aureobasidium > Aureobasidium sp. EXF-12298. The sequence continues at coordinate 117,779 of SWBJ01000093.1, read as the reverse complement.
GGGTTTCATCACAGTCATTCCCGATTACAGACGCACAGGCGACGGTGGTGTCTACCCGTCTGGAGGGCAAGACATCGCAGCTGCTCTCGAATGGACCAAGAATCGCTTCAACACTGGTAGCCACAAACTCTGGATCATGGGCAACTCTGCCGGCGCCGTACACTCTGCAACTTGGCTTCTTGAGCCCTCACTCGCCGAATCGAGAAAGACCGTCCAGACAGGCTCAGTCATTATCCAAGGCGTGGTTTTGGTCTCCATACCCGCACATTTCCAGAAAGCAGGTGGCGATCGTAACGACGTGCTCACCGCATACTACAAAGACAGGATGGAGGAAGACTGCGCTCTGGGGCAGGTGTCGAAGGCTCAGTCTCCCGAGGCGAGACTCTTGGTGGTGACTGCTACTTTGGACCCCGAAGACGAGATTCTCGAATGCAGTCAAGATTTTGTCGATGCGTACAAAGAGAAGTTTGGAAAGGACAGTTTGAGTGAAGTGGTGCTCGAGGGTCATAATCATTTTAGCACTGTTCTTGGCTTGAGTACCGGGATTGAGCGGGAAGAGTCATTGGGCAGCGCAGTGCTGAAATGGATGGGTCAAGCATGAAGTGGTTAGTTGATTATCTGATATATGATGTATCGTCATTACCTCCAAAGTATTAGCTGATTCAGTTTTAAAATTGCGTTGTGCTCCTTAGCCGTGGGCTCCGGCTCCCTTTCTCCATCTTACTGCGACAACACCAGCTCTAATCTATCATCTCGACCTGAGATTCCTTTTCTCTGGTCTCTGGATCTGGAATCATGGGTCTTCTGTTCGAAAGCAAAATGCGCCTCAAGCAGCGTTGGGGTTTCGTCATCTTCCGTACCAACTACTCCTCGGACGTAGACTGGGCAAAATTCATGGAAACGTACAGGGTATGGTCGCAATACTCAATAAAGTCTGAAGGGGCGCAAAGGGCAGCACGCGTCAACTCTTGGGAGCAGATGTGGTGGATGGACGACCGAGCCAAGTACGAAAACGCATCAACGGCTACGCTACGTGAGCATTACTACACTTGGCTAGCAGGACTTGAAGATCGTCGTTTGGTATGGCCAGAGCACAAAATGTTCCTTGTGGTGGACGCCGAAGTCATGGAGCGAGTCCGAGCGATGGATGCCGTGATACAACAGCTACCCCGCGAGCAGCATCCGTTTGTCAAGGTTGTCGACATAGACGCTCCAAGCGATAGTGACGACTACCCGGGGTGGATGAAATTGAGCTTGGGCGAATTCTATTACCTCTACGACGATGCACTCATGGTCCGCGATATGCGTGAGCTTCGTGCCAAGCACACGGACTGGTTCGACAGAGATGCGCCTCCTTACCAGAGATATCTCGTAGAGTCGGACGATTCTGATAGCTCCACTTCCGACGACGAGGTCGTTTCTCAAGCATAGAGCGGTATGAAGATCAGCCTGTCAGTCTTTGCTGATCCTGCTGTTCACGATGTACACATGGATTGCAAGCACTCGAGGGAGGAAACTGATCAGATAGATCCACAAGTCGATGCAACGACCAATTCACTCCGAGGTCAAGGATCATCGAGCCTCGCCGCTTCCATGCCAATGAGATCTCCTCCACAGGGTATTTTCACATCCGATGGACAGCGCGCACATCTGCGCGCCTGCATATTCAAGGATTGTAGCGAATGGATGGTGTTACCGGCCTCCAAATAGACAGTCTGCAAGCCTCACTCTATACATCGTATGCGTCAGAACCATGTACTATTCAAACGTGTTCGGCCTTACTATAAGCTCACTCGTAAATAAGGAACGAATATTCCAGTCAAAGACTTTGGCTGTAGGAAATATTCAAAGGTTCCGAGGGAAAGCAGCCATTAAGGTGTACCGGATTTAGCGGCTTTGACCTTTGATGACGAGCAGTGACGTCCACCATGAAACCCAAAGTATACAGCCTATATATATATAGAAACATAAAGCAGTACTCCCTTTCCATACTCAATCCATACCTAATCCATTCAGAACCAAAATGTCACCAAAAGTCTTTTTCGTCACCGGAACCTCCACCGGTTTTGGAGCCGAGTACATCAAGAAAATCATCTCAGAGGGTGATCATGCAATCGCTACTGCCCGCAACTCATCCAAGCTCGAGAAGCCAGAGGGTGCCACAGATGACAACTATCTCGCCGTAGATCTGGATGTCACAAAGAAAGACTCCATCAATGCTGCATTCAAGAAAGCCATCGATAAGTTTGGACGCTTGGATGTTGTTGTCAACAAGTGCGTGCTCCCCAACCCTACACCACACAACCAGTATAGGAAACGGACTGACGCAGCAAAACAGTGCTGGATACGGTCTCGCCGGCGAATTCGAGAGTCTTAGTGAAGAGCAAATCCGCAAACAGATGGAAGTAAACTTCTTCGGTCTACTGGACGTCACCCGCAAAGCCCTCGAATCCATGCGCGCTCAATCGCCCATCGGTGGTGTGATCCAACAAGTAACTTCTATTGGTGGTCAACGCGGCGTTCCTTTCTTTTCCATCTACTGCGCCTCGAAGTGGGCGGTCGAAGGAATGACGGAGGTAATTGTATACAATACACAAACACCTCGTTCAGTCTTGCTAACCATACCTTCCACCAGGCCCTCTCCAAAGAGCTAAAACCCGAATGGAACATCTCCCTAACCTGCATCGAACCCGGTGGTTTCCGCACCGACTGGGCAGGCCGCAGCATGGAATTCGGGGCCGACAAAAACTCAGCCTACGATCATTTAGACGCCGAGTCTGCCATGAAGAAGAGAAATGGAACTCAAGCTGGTGACCCAGTCAAGGGAGCTAGATGCATGTATGAGTTGGCTGTGATGGACAATCCGCCTCTCAGATGTGTGATTGGAACTGATGCTTATGCTGGTATCAATGAGAAGTTGGATCAGTATAGGGAGAATGTTAAGAAGTTTGAGAAGTTGAGTACTAGTACTGATGTGGAGGGATATAAGGCTCCTTCTTAGAGGGATGCTTGGGGATGATAATGAGGAGATGATCTTATAGCTTCAATGTAACGACACAGAATTCAAACCAAATCTGAACCTTTTCACTACGAGAATATGAACGACAGGAGTGTCATGAAAACGGTCATCGGATATGTGTTGCTATGAATTTTGTGAGAAAAACGCTGCAGAATCGACAAATACGAAAAAAGGCGAACAGGTATTAGACTTAACGGCCACCAACACGGATGACACCAGCAGCCATGAGCTTCTGCACCTTTGTCTTAATACCAGGGTTCTTCATGTGCTCCTGCAGAGCAGCCGGGTCGCCCTTGGCTTGCTGCAGAATAGATTGCATGATGGGGTCTTGCAGGATGGAAAGAATCTCAGGGTCGCGCTGGATACGCTCCATAGTCTCCTCCTCCGTCTCGCCATCTTGAGCGCTGTACTGCGCCTGGATAGCCTTTTGCATCTGTTGCTCAATCTCGCGGGCGTTCTTGCCGTCCTTGTCGTGGGCCATGGCTTCGTTGCAGACGTCAATGACCTTGCTGTGCTCACGCATGGCGAAGAGAGCCTGGGCCTTGCGAAGGTAGGCGCGGATGAAGTTCTCGTCCTTGGTAATGGCGATGTTGCAGTCGTCAACGGCGGCGGGGAAAGTGAGCAGCTTGATCAGACAAGCGGCACGGTTTGAGTAACCGCGGGGGTCTTCGGGTGCGCGCTTGATCATCTCGGTGTAGGCTTCGACGGCAGCGGGCCAGTCTGCCTCCTTGAACTTCAAGTTTCCGAGCTCGCGAGCCTCCTCGGCCTTTGCGGGGTCCAGGTAGGCATCTCTTTCGGCCTTGATCTTGGCCTTCTCAGCAGCGCGCAGCTTGGCGAGGACGTCGGGGGTACGGTGTTCGGTAAGCGATCTCTGGTAGTTGTCGATGGCGTTGGGGAGGTCGCCCATCTTCTCGTATGAGGTACCAATGCGACCGAAAGCCTTTGCGATGAGTTTGAAGTCGGCAAAGACCTCACGACCGTGCTCGACGGCCTTCTTGCAGGCCTCGATGGCACCCTCGTAGTCACCCTTCTCGAACTTGGCAGCACCGAGGTTGGTGAGGTAGGTAATATCCTTGTACAGGTCCCAGGCCTTGGTGTAGTGCTCGATGGCAGCGTCAAACTGTCTCTTCTTGTAGTTCTCAGTTCCGAGGGCCTTCTCCTTGTCTGCCTCCTCCTTTGCCTTCTTTTGCGCAAGTGCCTCCTCATCTTCGGGCTCGGGTTCCGGCTCAGGGGCCTTCGCGGGTTCGGGTTGGCTGGGTTTGGCGTCAGGCATGGGGACATCCTCCTCGGCCTCTCCTCTCTGCTGGCCGCCCTGCTGTTGTTGCTGTTGCGAAGGGTCGGCGAAAGACATGTCGATACCGAGCAGAACACTCATGACCTGCAGGAAACGCGGGTCTTGCATGGCCTCGCCCATCATATTGGGGTTGGACTTCATCTGGTTGAGCTTCTGCATGAAGGCGGCATCGCCCAGCAGCGAGGCGGTCTTGGGGTTGGCGGCGAGCTTCTGGATCATTTGAGGGTCGTTGAACATGTTGCCGAGTCCGCCGGTCGAGTCGGCACCATCAGCATCTGCCTCAGCCTGGATGGCACGTCTGACGGCCTCGAGACCAGATTTTGCTTGGGCGTTGTTGGGGTCGAGCTCTACGGCCTTTTCGAAAGCGTCTGTGGCGTCAACTGCAAGACAGTCAGCTTCACATTCTCGCGCATGTTGGTCGCAATGAGATGGACTCACCAAGGTTGCCCATGCCGTGCAGGGCAGCACCCTTTCTGCCCCAACCCTTGGCCCAGTCGGGCTTGATCTCGGTCGTCTTTGTGGCATCTTCCAGGGCCTTCTCCCAGTCTCTCAGTGATGCGTATGCGCCGGAGCGGTTCGAGTACAGGACGTGGTTGCTGGGATCGAGTTCGATTGCCTCGCCGAACTTCTGACTGTGTGTCTGTCAGCAATGCGAAGGCTCAAGCATGGGATCAAAAAGCAACTTACGCAGCGGCCTGGAAGTCCTTTGCGGCAAACAGCTTGTTGCCTTCAGCCTTGAGTGCGTCGGCCATGATTACACTGTGATTCGTAAAAGCAAGGGGGTATCAAAAGAAACGAAACAATCAATTAGTGAAATATCACTATGGGGAAAATGTGAAGAGAGTTGAGTATGTAGCTAGCAGCTATTCACAGGGCAGACCAGGGCTCGGACTTGTATATTTCTCGTCGAGCTCTACCGAAACCTCTAGAATACCGCGCCAAGAGCCCCTCCGACAAACACCTGCCCATACACAGAACTGGCAACTGCACCCGACTAGATGCATCACTCAAAAACAGTCACGGACGTCTCACCACCCGTTCTCAACCAAATAACAATCACTTCCAAAAATATGTACGGCCAACCATGGTGTCGTGACGGCATCAGAGTCGAAGACCTCTCTCTGCAATACGCCCCCAAAAGCGCCATCGACGCCTGGGGCCGTGAGAAGCAACAACCAGTTCTTCTCTCCGTCTCCCTCTCATTCCGTCAAGGCTTCGACACTGCCGCAAACCAAGATGCCCTCGATGAAAGCACCATGCACTACGGTCTGCTTTCCAAGAACCTGCGCTCCCTAAAACCAGTCCAAGAATGGGAGACTCTGGATAACTTGGCTCACCGTATACACCAAACCATCCTCGAAACCCCGCCCGGAGCTGCTCTGGTTCAATCCTGTCAGATTGAGATTAAGCTGCCCAAGGCGAGTTTGCTGGGTGATTATGTCAATTATGTTTATTTTGTCGAGGACGAAGAAGATACCGGTAGAGTTTTGCATCTATCTCGCGTCTTTATTCCTACCTTGATTGGTGTCAACGACAATGAGAGGACTGCAAAGCAGAAGTTGTTTGTCAGTGTGTGGATAGACAGGATCCAGGCAGATGACTCCGAGTCGTATACTGAACTCGAGAGAATTCTTACCCAGGTAAGAGAACCAATCATTACATCTCTGCACTTGTTCTGATTCATGCTAACACGTCGACCAGGCAATTGAACCCACAGACTTTGAAACTCTAGAGTCGTTGGCAATCTATGTGCTCAAAGTTCTGAAGATGAACTACGGTCCTCTGTCATCGCGAGAGACCAGCGTTCGTCTGAGACTGGAGAAGCCTCAAGCTGTTCCTCACGCCTCGGCTCCAATCATCGAGATTGTGAGGACGTCGGACGAGCTGGCAGCCATGATTCAGTAGTTGCAAAAGTGTCAGGAATAGTTTATGGATGTTTTCCAAGTATCATAAAGCGCTGTATTGTTTGGCATAGTCATGGCCTCCTGGCTAATTCTGTAACTCACGCACTTGTCTCATAATGGTCCAGAGCGATATCTTCACTGTAGAAAGGCACAAAGGTTTTTAGACTGGAGTTACATCCACAGAGAGCCTAGGATACATTGAGTCGCGATGGATACCATCCTACTCCCCGAGAGTATCTTGTATCTTTATAGCTCAACACACATACTATCGCACATGAGAAGGGGCTATGAAGGATTTTGTATGAACAGCCGCCGTTGATTAAAGCTATAATCATCTCGGATCCAATAATGCCTTCAAAAAGAATATTCTACTTTCTTCCCATTCTATTACCCATAATAACTCCGTATCATCACTCTTGAACAACGTAACTCCACCTCTTACTCAGCTCCTGCAAAGAAGTACAACGGCGCACTCGAAGCGCTGTTGACACTGCTCATCCTGATCACCGCACATTGCAGCCCCTCTCTAGCCTGACTTGATCTCTCCATGTGCGAAGAGTCTCGATGGCCCTTGCTCTTTTCCCCTTTACGGCTACCAATTCTCAAGTCCGATAAACTCTTCACGCCCCTCAACGAGCGAGCACGACTGAGTAGAGATTTCCTTCGACCAGGTCTCGGCATCCAAGACTGTAAGTTGCTTTGCTCGTGCTCGTTACCAGCTGCTCGCGTCATATGGTCGATATCCTCACCACCTTGCGTGGGAGTCGAGTGCTTGCGGCGACGACGAAGCACATTTGGAGCGCTGGTAGTCGTGTCTCTGCCTAACCACTTTGAAGCCACGCGGTGCAGGCGTCCACGATTTCCGGTGTGTCTGCATTTGTCTTGATTTTCATGGCAGGGTCGGTTCTCGTGCGTATTGATGCGTCCTGTGACTTCGTACTAAAAATCGCGTCGAGAAACAGTGATGGCAACATCAATGTTAGTGATATCATCGGTCTTGATAAAATTATCCGAGATATTCGATATGTCTGCCTCGTTGATTGAACCGTCTGTACCGATATCGTGGTGGTGATGTTGCGACTGCGTGAACGAATTCGGACAATGCAGCAGAGGAGCGGAGTGAATGCGCGACCTGTGAACAAGAAGAAACAGAAATAAGCAAAAGAAAATAGATCAAATCGAAAAGCCATAGGCATTGTTGATTAAGGACAGAAAGCGATAAAATGTGTTTCCCTGTGTATTCCATGACAAAGAACGAGAGAGAAAACAAGAGTGAGTAGAAACACCTGGGTACAGGGTCGGCAGAAGGAAAGAAATAAGCCCAAAAACACACGTTGCCAAATCCTGCAAATGATTACTCTTACTCGTCAAGACATGAAGTGGACGCTTATGTAGCACATGGAAGAGGAAAGGGGGGAGAAAATAAGGATTGGAGAAAGAGAGGCAGAGAGACAAGAAGATTTTCAAGGTCACCTGCGTCCTATGCTCCCGTCTCTGCTTGACACGACACTCCTAGATCCGGTACTTTGTCTCTTGATCAATCGACTGTCGCGATCGTTGGGACTGTGCCTTTCACTTGGCAATGCTGAAAGCACGTCGCCAGCAGAATCCTTGACTCCCAGTCCCAAGTGTCGACCAGTTTTTTGGTCAATCTTGAATTCAATATACTGTTGCGCAGCTCGTGACAAGGGTATAGGCGCTGGTTGCATCGGAATCTCTGCTCCATTTTGAAGCAAAAGTTCGGCTACTGGGAAAGGTTTCCTTGTGGGCGTAGGTGTGGTTGGACGTTGTGGTAGTGCTGACGGACTCAAGGCTGGTGACGACAGAGTTGACGAGCCAGCGCGTTGGTGTACAAACGAACTAGATGGAGAGGCAGGATCGGCAGCCGCGAGGGCGAGGAACACTGCGTGTGTTCCACGTGAGCGGTCTGCAGCATTGGGATTTGCACGCAATGCAAGAGCATACAACACTTGTTGTATGTTGTTCTGTTTGATGCTGACCAGCAATGTGTCGTCTGGGCTCTTGAAGTGCGCCATGGCATCGGTGGAACCTTGGACATACAGTCTGTCACTGTACTTGCCTGTGATAAAGTGTAGACGCTGCTCTCTGGTCACGTTAGGACCTGGCTTGAGGAAAGCATCGAGCTTTGCCTCCCAAACCATGTTGCTAACACGGTTGCCAACCAGCAAGAGCAGCTCAATGATGTCTGGTGTGAACGCTGAGGTGTCGAGAGTCAAAGACCGCACCTTTGAGATGTGCGTGCCTAATGATCTGTGGATACCACTACACTCGATACACAAGATTATGCCGAGATTGATGGACACCCATTCGACTTTCTGATCATAATTGCAATCAGCGCAATACTTGTTACCAACATCAGCCTCTCGTATCTGGTTTAGGAGTGCTGATGGCGTTTCGTTGTCGGGTTTCATATAAGTTGGCTTGTCACCCGTTGTTGCATGGCGCGATACGATCTTGCTCGAAGAACTGATGTACGATGATGTTGCGTTGGTGGATTGCCTTTGAGAGGAGAATGGTGTGGTCTTTCCAGTCAATACCGCAGCAATGGTGTTCCGCGTAGAGCCAATTTTTTCGGCGCTTTGCGTGCTGGTAGACGGTCTAGTTTCGAAAGCACTCTGGAGAGCGTTATTGATCGAGCCAATCCATGATTTCATGTCCTCTTCTGAAGGAGCTTGGTAGACGCGAGTGTATTGTGGTGTAATGACCTCGAAACAGAAACGCCGGTCGGCATTGCGCGCTTCTCTCACAGACGCGACTCGCAAGTCGATGGGGTCCATATGGAGATCGAGTCTATCTTTCCAGTTGGCATATTCGGACAGTTTGCCTTGGTCGAGCACTATCCAGAACCTGTCTTTGTTAGTGGACTTGTGATGGTATCAAGCTTCGAGGACTCACTTGTGCCATCCAGCTTTGTTCATGATAGGGTCTACATGACTGCCAGGTCGGCTCAAAGACCACAACAGTCCTTCCTTTTTGATTTGACCTGCAGCTGCAGCTGCGGAAGCAGAAACATCTTTCTCTTCTAAATCTCTGATACCCTTGAACTTGTTGCTCGTGTTCCTAACAGGCAACGAGCCATTCGAGCTTGAACTGGTCGGAGACATGATGCCGGACGGGAAGCCATTAGATGCCGAAGGAGAAGTTGACATGATCGAATTACGCGGTACCGATATGATGCTGCTTGCACGGTCGATTTGACTACCACTCGGGCCATTGAAAACCGATGGCGGGTTCTCTATTTCGGGCGATTTCGCACTATTGGTCTCCAAGGCTCTTCTCTTTTCCTCTCGTTCGGTGCGTTGCATCTGGAACTCCATGTCGGCATTCGAGACTTCACGTGTCAGAGCCTCCAACTGTGGCAACATCTCTCCAACCTTTTTGGCCGTGGTGAGATAGCCTCGAGCCTGTGCGGATGCGTACTTTGTGAGCTGAGAGAGCACTTCCTGCTCTTTTCGTCCGCCGTTTAGATCGTGCATGAAGGAGGAATAGTCGAAACGCTTCAGCTCAAAAGTGCGACGCTTGGATTGGTATTTGGCATCGCTCTCGACGCGTTTCTTTTCCTTCAAGGACTCGGAGCGCTGGCCAAGGTACTTGCTGACATAGGCGTAGTAGTCTTTACTCTCCTCATCGAAATCACGTCTTTTCGACTCCGCTTGTTTGATATCCAGACTGTAGAGTTTGTTGATAGGTTCAATGATGAGCTTTTGTAGGTTCGCATTATTTTGACGCTCGTAAAGTAGGATTTCTCTGGCGATTGAGTCGAAATAATGCTCGAGGGCGGGACGGACAGCATTTGCGTTCGAGTTGGAAGCCTCCCTAAGTGCATCCATAAAGGCAGAATGAGCGTCGTTACAGGCAGTTTGAGCGGCTTGTGCAGCTTCGGCAGCTCTTAAGACTTTCTTCATACGAGATCTCATAGTGCCGGTTTTCTGCTCCAATGCTCGCATTGTGGCTCTGAAGACGGGACCATCTTCGCTGTTGCTGGCATCCTCAGCTGGACGACCGACACAACTAATGTCAACCTTGGGAGCAGGCCCAGGAGCTCCGTTGGTCATGGAAGGGACCAGTCCAAGGCCGTATTCCGGGATAGCATCGATCATAGGCGAGGAAGGCTCACGGTAGTCGCGGTAGTCTCGGAAGTCTTTGGGGTCACCGCCGTCAGAATCACTAATAGCGCTAACTCTGGATTCGATGGATTGAGTAGATGGCACCCTAAGCCTGGGAGGAGACAAGGTGGGAGAAGCCAACCAGCGCTGTGTATCTGAGGCAGTGTTAGCATGGGACGAGAAAGTGCGAGGGATGTTGAACACACTCGTGACCCAGAAAGAGAAGCTGGCTAGCGTCTCCAAGCGGTGAGCGCGTGAGTTGTATTCGACAAACTGCCAGAGTCGGTTAGCCACTAAGCGACAGCAGTAGACGCAGGGTATTTCGTACGCTGCAAGTATTGCGCCAACCTCCACCATGATCTTCGGACTGCTTTGGAGGCTTCCATTTCCAAGACCACTGAAACTGCACAGAAGGCACACCACCAGTATTGTAGTCGCCAACGAGTTCAACGTTGGGGTTCTTGTGTAGATTGGGGTCGGCATGGAATTCGCGTGTGACGAGCTGGTCGATCTCCTTCGGGGTCGAACCAAAGACGTAGGTCAAGCCGCATAGCTGGGTATCTGAAGACGGCACACCAGTGGGAGAAATGACGTGGTCGCCGATTATGTTTGCTGGAGCCGAGTTGGATTGGCGCAGAACGCATGTGAAGTTGAAGGTAAGCTCTTCGTCGTTGGCTAGGCGCAAGAGGAAAGCGGGAGAGATAATCGAGGGGGGTTCAGGGTCCTTTGTAGAGTCAGCGCATGTTTTCAACAGTTGTTGGAAGATAGAAAGAAGTACCTGGACGTATTCGACGGGAGTGCTGTCGCCGCTGTCACGTTTTGCGTGGTAGCGCGTGGCAGGGAAAGAGTTGGGGTGGAGCGAGACAAGGGTGCGACCACGCGAGTTTGTAATGTTGACGCTCGCGATCGAGACTGCGGAGAGAAACAAGATTAGAGGGAGAGCATGGCACGAGGAGCAGCATGTACGCACATCGTGTCTGGTCTTTGAAATAGACAGGAGCACCATCGTCAGGTCGGCTTCCTACGTTGCCCATGCTGCGACCAGGGCAGACGCGCCCCCACCGCCAAATGCAAGAGTCTTGAGATCCGAAATCTTGTTGTCTGGACTAGCGGTATACGTCGAGTACGATGGGCGAGCAGGGCGAACAGGCGAATGCGCAGGCTTTGGTTGCTATGTATATGCTGTTGGGATGCGGATGAGGGATGGCGATACGATTGGCGAAGAATTACAAGACAGAGACGCGCGAATAAGGCCGCTCTGCTCGGGCGTAGGCGACAAGATGATGCCTAAAGTCAAGCGGCGCTATGAGAATGCTGAAGAGGATAAGACGACTCGAAAATGAGGCTGGAGCCGATGTTGATTCAGGTGCAACCCTCTGGCAAAAGGCAACCTACTCCACAGCCAAAGCACGGTATACGTCCGTCCGTCATCCTAGCTTGCTGCGAACTCTCCTGAAAGCCAACGGCTGAACTCTATTCTAATCATGGCATGCCATGATCCATCTATATTCCACCACCCACGATTCTCCACAACAACACCATCACAGCATGACACGACCTCGTGCACATTCCTTGCTTCATCGTGCTCTATCCACTATCCATGTGTTGGAGCAGATGCGCGAGCGAGGCAGTGCTTGGTACCGAGTAGTGCTTTGACCATGTAAATCATAGAGATTGTTTCTGCCCTTCTGTGCTCACCCCTCAAACATGCTGTCATTCACCCTTGTTCTCATCGTCCTCTGTCGCCCTTTCTGTCCGGCCCGCTTCCGATCGCCCACGCTGTTTCACCTTGTCGCTGGTGCCTCGCGCCTGTGCCGCCCGCACTTGTTGTGTACCTCCGGCCGCTGACCGCCGGCCGCTCATTCTCTGCGCATCCTTTCTCTTACTCATATGCATATCCTGGCCCTCTTACCAGCTCATCGTTTACCAAACGCCTGCTGCGAACTTGAAAATGTATGCCTTCATCCAAAGATAATAAACGTAGATCACCTTCTTAACCACAAGCCGAGGTCCCTCGGCCAAGCATGGCGGGGACCTCTCAAACGCCATAACACCTTCTGTGCAAACCAATTCTTCAACATTGACCTCCCTATCTCCTTTCTCGTGATCGCCAACATTGGATATCATGTATCCATTCTCTGATGCCACCACTGTCACCTCGACAGGTACTCATACATATACCGCAAACTTCCCGAAGGATTACTGCATTGGGTCAGGTATCATCTCTCTCCAGACTGTCAACCAGAGTCGTCTCGTGATTCTTATACCACTATCATATAGTTCCTCATGGCGGATACATCACTTCTTGCTTCATGCGCGTAGCTCAGCTACACTTTGCCACAACCTTGGCCAAGCAGAATCAACCTCATACCATGTCAATGCATCTGGAGTTTCTTAGACGTACTAGCATTGGACCTGCTCTATTCAACGTCAGAGATGTGAAGATCGGCCGAGGCACTTCGGTCATCCATGTGACTCTATTCCAAGAAGGAGGCGATCGTGAAGAAGTTGCTGCCTACATCACGAACAGCAATCTGGCCACAGAGGAAGGCACTTCGTTCCCTACAGGCTGGAAACTGGAGCCTGCGCCTCCTCACGCCAATGTCTCCGCGCTTAAGTCCGGCACCGATGACACCTGGAAAGAGCAGAAGTCTATGCCTTTTGCCGTCTTTCGACGTGCTAGCCAACACGTCAACTTCTACTTCCCCAGGCAAGGTCAGCGTATGCGCAGTCTAGCGGATCAGTGGATGTGCTTCAGCAACGGAGAGCGTTTCACAAACACCAGCTTGGGCTATGTATCAGACATGTTCCCTCAGATCCTCGAGAGCTATCGTACAGGTAGCGACCCTTACGCTGTTGAGCCTCTACGTGACGCCAAGGAGATCAACGAGCTGGCCGCCCAGCAAAAGGGCTTTTCTTCCGCCTGGTATCCGACCCTGCTATTGAATCTCGACATCAAGAAAGTCCTACCCGAAGAGGGTGTTGAGTTCCTGTTCCTCAGAGTACGCGCAAAGCAGATCAAGAATGGCAGGTACGATCTGGAAGTCATCATCATGGATGACACTGGAGATATTGTTGCGCTCAGCCACCACGTCTGCATGATCATGTCAGCCCAGAGAAACTTGCAAGCAAGGTCTAAACCAGCGGAAAAGCCGAGCAAGCTTTGATCAGTAGCGAATGATGTACAGATTAGTGTAAATGATATTCCTTGGTTGTGATCAGACGTTTGCTGTCAATTACTGTGAGACAACATGGTCAGCGTCTATCTTCTGATGTACCAACAGTGAATCTGGGCGAATTCCTCAACATCCTCACCACTGCTTTGCAGTCCAAGACATCAACATGAGAGACGGTCTAGATGATTTTGCGAGGATTAGAGAGTCGTCAGTAGTGTCTGCATACATGTATTGCACATATTTTGTCCACTGTATATTCAGGGCAGGGTCATACCATGTCAGTACATGGCAGAATCACACCGCCCAGGAAGCCGGGTAAATGAAGAAACTCTCGTGATATGCTTATCGAGACGAGACTTGCCTTCATCTCGTATACCAAAGGCTGTCACATAGCCAGCTGTGACGATATGATAGGCCAGAAAGCGAAGCAATCGTTCGGCATGTGGGAGCGTACCTGCTTCAGTAAGCTTCTAACTCCAGCATGCACAGCAAGTCTCATGCGTGCAGTACACGCTGTCAGAGGATCATCACTGGTTTAGAGCACCGCCTATCGCCGCAAACCTTCAACTGCTCCGTACCGACCCATGAACTGGTCGGCTAGGATATGATTATTCATACGCCGACACGCTCACAAGGTCACCTCATCGCCAACTCCTCCACCTTTCCGATACGGCTCCACACCAACCATGTTGGATGATCAGCGACTATGGACTCATTCGAGTCTGTCGGCCTCTCATTTTCGTGCGCCAGAGTTTGCCAAACGCCTATGAGAATGCATGATATTCCCGACATGTAGGGTAGTTACCAGCGGGATTCCTCTACTCATTGAAAGCTACCTGCCAAGACTCCCATGCACGCACTCGGTAAGATATTATCGGTAACATGGGCATCTTTAGGCGTTTGGCCTGGAAACTCATGTTCCTCCTATCGGACTCCTCGGATGCAACAGTCGCCAGACGTGATTGGAGGAACTCGCCAAGTCGATACATGGATCTCGAGTATCTTTTGATTCTTTACCAAGCTCTCCATGATGCTCTTGCGACCTTCGAACGGATCTGACCCCGATAAACTGATTCGATATATTTCTCCTGCGAAGATCATCTGAGTCCGCATGTTGAGTCGCCAATCACTTTAGTTGGCAAGCACCGCCGTGCTTCTCTGGGCATATCTTGATCAGAGTTGGCTCGTGCCCAGAGCAGCCACGATAAAGCCACCAATGCGGGACACAGCAATCTTCGAGTAATGGGACCAATTAACGTTTGATCGCCGCACACTTTCGTCTATGATTTTGACCGTACTCCGCACGTGTCATGAGCATTCCTGTCTCGTGTCGTTTAACCACATATAGCCGACGGAAAATTATAAGGCCGTAAGAGATGAAGATGGGTTGTTTTTGGGTATAAACAACCCTCCCCCAGACACTTCACCCCACAACCCCAGTTACTGACCCCAGACCCACTCATCTTATCCGCCTCCACACGAATCTCATCTCTGCCAGCCAGCCAGATCCTCAATGGACTCAACGGTTGAGAAGGGCACTGCCCAACATCTGGAGCATGCATCCGACACTTCTGGAGATATTCCTGGCAATGCAAAAGGTCTTGCCGTTGCTTTCGAAGAGGGTATGGACGCCGGCTTGAGCGACGCCCATCTTTGTAGCGAAGAGGACAACAAGCGCATCCTTCGAAAGACTGATATATGGATGCTCTCGCTCCTCTGCATGGTTTACTTCCTCCAGTCAGCAGATAAGGGGTAAGATACATTTGATACATCGCAAAGGAAACGAACTGACTCTGAGATAGTATCATCGGTCTGACGGCCGTCTATGGCCTCAAAAAGGACGCACATCTTCATGGCAATGAATACTCTAACATTGGCAATATTGGTTATTACGCACAACTCGCAGTCCAACCCATAGCTGCATGGGTACTTGTCAAACTGCGCTACCGTCAGGTCTTGCCCGTTATCATCACCTGCTGGGGAATTTCAGTCGCTGCTGGACTTGCTGGCTCTCGTAACTATGCTGGACTTCTTGCCTCGAGATTCTTGCTCGGAGCGTTCGAGGCCGCAGTTGTTCCCTTGTTCTCCATGATCACCATTGCGTTTTACAGGCGCTCAGAACAACCTTTCCGTGTTGCCTGCTGGTACAGTTGCTATGGACTCTCGACGCTTATTAGTGCGCCTATCGTCTACGGCTTTGGACGCGTTCACTCTTCCACATTGTACCGTTACCAAGTGGTCTACCTCTTCTTCGGCCTGTTGACAATCTGCATCGGACTCATTACCTATTGGTGGGCACATGACAGCCCTGGAGAGGCCCGCTTCCTCTCTCCTGAAGACCGCCTCAAGGCTGTCGACCGTCTGAAGGCCAATCAGCAGGGTATTGTGTCACACAAGTTCAACTGGAAGCAAGTTGCCGAGGCCTTCACCGAATTGAAGTACTGGCTCTTCATGATTATGGTGATTTCTGTGAACGCCGGAGCCTCTGTATCGTCAGTCTTTGGCTCTATCATCCTACAAAACTTGGCAGGTTTTACTCCTGATCAAGCCGTGCTTCTCAATATGCCAGCTGGCGCACTCCAGTTTGTTTCAATTCTCGGCGCATCTTACCTTGCATACCGCTTCAAGCGCAAGTCGCCATTCTTGCTTGGTCTTGTGTCCATCGTTATCGTTGGAGTTGCTCTGATGGTCGCACTGCCAAAGACCAAGAACAACAAGGGTGGCCTGCTCGCTGGATACTACCTGATCGCTTTCGTTTACGCCATCAACCCTCTGCTCATCTCGTGGATGGGCGGCAACTGTGCTGGACAAACCAAGAAAGCCATCTACTACACTTCGTTCAACGCCGGAAACGCCATTGGCAACATCATCACACCTTACATCTTCGACTCGAAGTTCGCACCTCAATACGTAAGTCCATTCACATGCATCTCCGTTTATCCGATAGATGCTAACAAACTTTCAGGTCAATGCTCTCAAGGGAATATTAGTCATTTGGATTATCCTCTGGGTGGTTGTCATTCTCCAGATTCTGAACATCACCTGGATCCAGAAGAAGAAGGGAAACCAGCGTGAAGCCGCCGGACTCCCCAGAACCTTTGAGGACTTCTCCATGAGTGCTCAGTACCATGAGGCTGGTGCAGAGGTTCACGGCGAGAACGGTCTGCAAGATATGACCGACAAGCAGAATCTGTACTTCCAGTACTTGCTTTGAGAAGCTGCTGATGTAGTATCTTCTGGCTTGTGTATTTTGTCTTGCTGGCTACCATGTAGACGGTCATTTTATGATTCCAACGATTCTATCATTCCTAATTCCCAAGTTGACATCTCATTTTCTCGAGTGATATCTGTGTGTCCATCCCATACATTGCTCACCAAAGTTGTAGAGGGAGTGCTTTCGCTCATCAAAATAACATCTCTCACAAACCGCTGAATATTCCGAACAAGTCTCGACACCACCAACCCTGGTCATGTCAAAAACACCCAGTCTTTCCATTTGTTCAGGAAAAATTTGGCGAAAGACAATGTCTCGTTCTCTGCTACTAGATGTAACTAGCTAGTGAACACGGAAGAAGCATATCAAGCGTCTATATCAAGGAACTGTAGTCTTAAGGACAAGAGGTACGACCACTGCCTTGAAGTTCCGAAGGATCTCAACATTCAGCCTCAGCATGAGCAACCCTCTGTCCAACAATAGCTCCCGAAAAGCCTGAGGTCTGACAGTAAACACCCTTGACCGTTATAGCATAAGAAGAGTCATCATCAACAACAGTAGTGGTTGAGCCATCACAAGTCACCGTAGCAGAAACACCAGTGATACTTGCTTGACTGCCAGAAGAGCTGCTTCCACTATCCGCAGTCGAAGGAGCCATAACACCAGCCGAACAAGCAGCGTACGCAACACTGTTGATGTGTGTTCCATTGGCACTGGTGAAGCTGACTGTAGTGATTTCATCGGCAGAAGCACTGGCGCCGTCGTTATCGGCTGCACAACTTGTTGCGGCAGCGGCTTGTCTTTCGTTTTGAATGGATTGTGCGTTTGATGCTGCGGCTATTGTTGCGTTTGTTACGATGCTAACGTCGCCTGCTGCGTTGGCGATGGCGGTTGAGTTTGCAAAGCCACTAGAGGAAGTGGATGTATCGCTTGTGGTATCTTGAGCAGCTCCCGCAGCGCTACATGGAATGTCAGGGTGGTTTCTGTTGTCGAGAGGTCTCGATGCTGCTTACCTCGATGCATTGCCACTTGAGAATGTAGTCGAGATGACTGTTGTTCCGTTCGCAGAGCCAGAGGCACTGCTCATCGAGCTTCCTCCCGAAACACTTGTAGAGTTCGTGATGGTGGTGATTTGAGAAGATGTAGTCTGGTTATTGTGGAAGTTGCCAAAGAAAGAGACGAGGTTGCCCTGTGCAGCGGCGTTGGGGAATTTCCATTCGTAACCGGCGTAGTTGATGGGAGGAAGGTCGGTCGAGCCATGCGGTACATTGAGTTGAAAAGTGGTATCTAGAGGGTAACACTTCTGGGCGACAGCTTTCTTGGTCGCTGGAACAGCTAGAACTTGGGTTAAAGATGCAAGAGTGACGGTGGTAGCGAGTGAGAATTTCATGTTGTCTGGTGTATGTGATATCTGAGGTGTGAGATTTTTTCCTTGATTCAGTGAGAAGAGAACCATACTATATAGTAATATAAGTAGGCCGATGAAGGACACGGCACATGTATCGTTCCAGATCATCAAGGTTCCTGCACACAACATGCTGATTGTGTGAAGCATTTCCGCTTCAGAGATAGTTCCGAGGACCACGATGGCTGTTAGCTTCAGATCTGCAGGAACAGCAGTACGGCTGTTCAAGGCTAAAGGGTTTGCTAATCGCCCTTGCTGCAAGAAATCAACTAGCTCGCAGATCATATCGCGAGGCTACAAGAGATAGCACTGCGATTAAAACCGATATAATTAGATTACAGACCTTTGGAGCCGGTCTTACAAACTAAAATTCCTAGATGCGATGGCAGCTAGTATTCTATATTGAAGTCATCGCATGTAACACATCCGAGGACCAAAGTCTAAAGAGTGTCACTGTATGCTGTGCACTCAGCCCGTTGCTGATCTTCGGGGGCAGCGTCCGCGGGAGACGGCAAGTAATGTGTAAGAGGCGATGGGATGAGCCGGAGTCCTTTTTGCCGTGTCTGCATACATTGCTTGAATTGATAATAAGGTGAAAGAGTCTGTTTACGTTCGACTGAGGAAGACGAATACTGGAACGAGGAGCCGATGATTAACTGACTATATTATTCTTTTATTCTTCATATGAGGGGAATTGAATATTATGTTGGGTCAATATACATAGTTCTACAACCTTCTCACTCTTCCAGCATCACGTCGTACATTCGTTGAGATATCCCTATTTAAGTAAAGATTCTTCCAATCCTTTCAGTAATGTCACCAATACTTGCAATGCCCTTGACGGACATTCTAGAAGCGTGCGATGCACGATTCCATCTCCAGATAGCCCAGCTAGCATATCCCATTGCTGGAATCATGAGTGCGACAATACCTGCCATACCACCGAGCAGAATGTTGCCTTGCTTTTGCGCCAGTTTCTCAACCTCCGAGTAGCGAACGTTGCCGAAGCTGACACGAGAGTACTGAGTTGCGAATCCGGCGGAGGGAAAGTAGACATTCATCTTCTCTTCGACCCACTTGCGGAGACGGTAGACGGGGGATGTTACGTCTGCACGCATTTCTTGGTAGTTGCGGAGGGCAAGGTCGTTGATAGCTGCTGCGTCAGGTGCACGATCGTCAGAGTAAGAGTCGAGTGCTGTAGCACGACCGGCTGCATCGCTGCTGTTTGCATCTAGGTGTTCAAAGAGCACGCGGACGTCTTCGAGGCCGGCGTTCATGCCTTGGCCGTAGAAAGGTACCATGGCGTGTGCCGAGTCACCTAGAATGACAGCAGAGGAGCCATAGTGATATGGTGAACACTTAATGCTGATGAGTGGCAGATGGGGGTTCTCGTTGTATTGCTTCTGTAACTCAGCCTCGGGGATGAGCTTGCCTGCTACACCAGGGAAGTTCTTGTTGAAGAAGTCGACCAAGGATGAAGGGTTCTTATCCAGCTCGGCGAAGATTTTGGCAGGCAGGAAAAGTGTCGAGGTGAAGGATTTGTCCAGAGATGGAATGGCGATGAACATGAACTCACCGCCAGGCCAGATGTGCAGGTGGTTGGGTGAGATCTGATAATCGTTTGTTGCTGACGGGTCCATGTGGAATTCACACCACAATGTCTCAATATACTCCTGCTGATATGACATGCGTGTATACTTCATTAGATGGTAGCGAACTGCGGAGTGAGCACCATCTGCGCCAATCATGAAATCAAAAGAGACCTCAATCTCGGTAGAAGCATGGGGGGCGTCTTTTCCCTGAGTCGGATTTTGAGCGTGGTCTTGTCGCACGCCTTCATCGCGCCTCTCGAACCAAGCTACGTTTTTCTTGAAATCGGCACCTAACAACTTGTGATTGAACAGTAGTTTGACGTTGGGCATGTTGTCCAGCTCGTCGAGAAGACGCTTGTTGAGACCTGCTCTATCAACTGCACGGATTGCCTATAAATCATGTCAGTGATTTTCAAACGGTTGTAGAGAGGCTCAATGCTGAATACCCTTCCATGGATGTCGTAGTTTTGAGACTCTTCATAGACTTCTCCTTGCTTTGCACCATGAATCATGCGGCCATGCATGGGAATAGTCTCTTCTAGGACAGCTTCGAGCAGGCCAGGAACATTGGCTTTTCTGAGTCCATTGATGCCTCGTTCCGAGAGAGCCAAGTTGATCGACTTGGTAAAGTTGAGAGGGACCGTAGAGGGGTCCCTAAGATCTAGTCGTTTTGTCAGAGTTATTGTCTCGATTGGTTGTTTTAGACCAGCGATTGGAGGATTAAGGAAATGATAGTATAGAGATTAAAACATACCTCCTCTCAGTTCGTAGACTTCTACTTCATGGCCACGGCCGGCGGCGTACAGTGCTGCGAGAGCACCGACGGGACCAGCACCGACAATGACGGTCTTTTGCTTGGACATTTTTGTATGGAAAATAATCAACGAAAGGACGGAAAAATAGCAGTATATAAGATTGATCGAGAGACCTCTGGTTAGAAATGCATAGCATCATCGAAAGGTCGCGAAGGCGCACGGCCCGGCAGCCGGGACGGAACAGGGAACGGCGGCGCCGGCGGAGGTCTCGTGTTTGTCAAACAGCCGCGAAAAAGTGGAGGGGCATTCAAGCAGATCTGCATAGCCTGGGCATCCTGTTCATTCCGACTCGACGCGACTCGGAGACTTGCCATAGCCAGCTAAACACAAGTCACCAACAGAGGCACAAGGCACAAAACAAAATGGCCACCGAGGACAAGCGTGTGTGCGAGGGCGCAGACTGCAGCAACGAGGCAGGCACGCTGCAATGCCCAACCTGCCAGAAGCAGGGCTTGACCAGCTTCTTCTGCAGCAACGACTGCTTCAAGCGCAACTGGGTATGTAAGTCTGGCGCATCCAACAGCCCGCCGTCATGGCCACTGACGCCCAGCAGAGCGAGCACAAGAAGAAGCACAAGTCAACGAGTAACCCTCTCCGCTCCCTGTTTGCACCCAAAGTCATTTCTGAACCTGACCCAGCAACCGGCACCCACAACCCTTTCCCTGCCTTCCAATACACTGGCACTCTCAGACCCGTCTACCCTCTGTCGCCAAAGCGCAAGGTGCCCGAACACATCCCGCGCCCCGACTACGCCAAAGATGGCATCCCGCGCTCCGAGCAGGTCTTCGTCGGCAAGAACAAGATCACCATTCTCGACAAGACCCAGCAGGAAGGTATGCGCAAGGTTTGCAGACTGGCACGCGAGGTCCTGGATCTTGCCGCTCGCGCCGCTAAGCCCGGCGTCACCACCGACTACATCGACGAGGTCGTTCACAATGCTTGTGTTGAAAGAGACGTGAGACTCACTGCGACAGTTATCACATCGCCCTAAGCTGACCCGTGCCAGTCATACCCTTCGCCCTTGAACTACTGCCATTTCCCCAAGTCCGTCTGCACCTCAGTCAACGAGTCCATCTGTCACGGTATCCCCGATCAGCGTGTCCTTAAGGATGGCGACATTATCAACATCGACGTTACCCTCTACCACGGCGGCTTCCACGGCGATATCAACGAGACCTACTATGTTGGCGACAAAGCTCTGGCCGATCCCGACTCGGTTCGCGTTGTTGAGACTGCACGCGAGTGTCTAGACGAAGCCATCAAGATCGCAAAGCCCAATACACTATTCAGAGAATACGGCCCCGTTATCGCAAAGCACGCCGAGGACAGAGGCTGCAGTACCGTCAAGACCTACTGCGGTCACGGAATCAACACTTTGTTTCACTGCGCGCCGAATGTACCTCACTACGCAAAAAATAAGGCCATCGGTATGGCCAAGCCCGGCATGTGCTTTACCATTGAGCCCATGATTTGCCTCGGAACCCACAAGGACCGAACATGGCCCGACAACTGGACCAGTGTCACTGTTGACGGCAAGCGCTCTGCTCAGTTCGAACACACTCTTCTCGTGACAGAGACTGGTGTCGAAGTCCTGACCGCACGTCTGCCCGATTCACCTGGTGGTGCCGTAGCCTGGCCTGGAACGGCGAATGGTCTCCCCGCTGCCGCATAAAAGTGTGGTATCGTATCATTGGAAGTTTTGGGAGGAAAGCATTAGCATGGTGTACATTGGGAAAGCATACATGTCTCTGCATCAACTTGGTCAGAATGCGAGGATGAATCTTACATATCAACCTATATCGCTAGCTTTGTGCCGTTCCTGGGACTGTGACTTGATTCAATATATTTGGAGACGAAGACGAAGACGAAGATGGATGCATGCAGAGAGACTCATTATTGAGAAGCAATCAATTAGTCAAATCACATGGAAACATGAGGCCTAGGCTTTGGCCTATCGCGGGGCGGCTTGGCAATGATTGCGATGCGAGATGATTTCAGAAGGGCAGCTCCTCCATATTATATTACCTGCCTTGTCCCGCCTTACTTCCAGTCGCACATTATCCGAACCATACACGCATATCGTGCATAGCTTCTCAATATGCCTGCAATGACGTCGCCTTTCGCGACTTTCCTTATCATCGGACGTAAGAACATCTTGACTCTAGAGCTATCTCGCCAGGACGATCGCGACTGACAATCCGAAATAGCGACATGCTTCTTCTTGGGAGTCCTCTTCGCGGCATTCCCTTATGATTACAACATTCTGTGGACCACACCGTCAACCGCGGTTCCTGGTTTGGACGCGCGCGAGCCTTACTACCAGATGTTGGAAAATCACCTCAAGTTCATCCACGCATCCCCACCCCTCATTTCGCGCATCCTCCACATTGTCATCGGAACCGGTCTCCTGGGCTTCATCACCAAGCTCTACAGACCTTCGGAAGCCAACCTCCTATTCGACGGTGCCAGTCTTGTGCTTTACATGTGCGGTGTGACTGTATACATCGCAAACATTGTCAAGGGCATGCGCGTCGTCACCTCTGGCGTCTACGGTAACCCTACCCTCGTCGAGGGCCAGACCGATGATTCCGGCGACTACCTCAGCAGAGAAGACTCACTCAAGGTCCTGGCTGCCAGCGACACCATCTTGGCTCTTTTGCTCGTTGGTGTTTTGATCCTGCAAGCTGGCCAATGGTACGCCAACAAGAAGGAGGCCGACGAGATCGAAGAGATGGATAAGAAGCATGATGTAAAGGAGGCGAAGAAGGCTTCGCAGAAGGAGAAGAAGAAGCAATAGATGTTGTGAATACAGGAACAACGAGCAAGGAATCATGTGAATTGAAGGAATCCATGTATACTAGATGATTTGCGCTGCTTCCCGTACGCTCAAAGCACACGGCTGTGACGCGTTTGGTTCGGCTTTTTGGATGGAAGCTAGCGATGTACTTGTTTCGTGCCACTCTGTAGATAATAAGTCTTTCCAATTCAGATGTGAATCGAGCATTTAGCTTCGATTCACTATCATGGCCAGCTTTCCTGCCGAACCAAGACCAATGATACTCCCGATGTGGGGAATAGACGAGCAGACAGCAGGTTTCACTGTCCGACCTTCGAGATGGCACTGATAGTATAAGACTGTGAGATAAGTGTCACAATGATCATTGCTCAGGCATGCCACCCGGGATGAGCTGGGTATAGATGTTAGTAAATCGACTTGAATCGTTTGCTAAGAAAACGAGCTCACCATGCAGATGTTGTTTCCGTTGAGCAGAATCTTGGACATCTTGGTTGAAGTGCCGGTGTAGTCGCTTGGATGGGGTCAGATTCTGATGTGTGCACGAGGTGTTGTGGATTGGCATACTATTCGGTGACATCCTCAAGAACCATATCTGGCAAAAACATCAGCACTGCAGGATTTCCATAGGCAATGAATAATACGTACTGACGAAGTCGTCGAAGCCGAGTAATGTTCCACTGAACTCTGCGCGGGCACAATCAATACGTGATGTAGACACGGTTAGGCGCGATATGGAACGCACCCTTGTCGCCCTTCATGATGACCCAGATTCGGGAGCCGACACACTTGTCGATAAGTTCGAGCGGTAGCAATTGAGAAGCCATGTTTGATGGTGTGTGTTGGTCTGCAGGCAGAGAGATTGGTCGAGTAGTGGATGTCGATGCTCACATGGTTTGGAACGAGTGACGCTTTCGCCAAAGCTCGGACAGTGGTGATGGCCGACATTTTGAGCTTCGATCATGACAAAGTCGTGCGGCGGCAAATGCGCGCACTTGACATCTCTAGATAGTTCCACACATCAGCAGTTGGCTGTCTGGACATGGAGGTGAGATGCAATCCGCAGGACGGGCCGTAACATGCTCCCACCAAGCCTCGGGCTACTCGTACACTTCGTCTCGCCATGCGATCATACACCCTGCTCGCAACGCCGCCGGAGGTAGCACTTTTATCTCACCCTCGGTCTCGTCGACCATCGACCACTCCCGGTATGCTGCCTCGCCGGTAGTCCTTGCTGCTCCCAGTGTGCGCGGCCACATCAGTCGGCGCAATGCCTCGACCTTTGTCCTCTCTCAGCCCGCTGCCCAGAAGCGCTGTGTCTCGTCCAAACCCAAACCTCCCGCCGCTCCCCTCCGGTCCAAGCCGAACGAGAACAATTCGCCTGGCGTGAAGCCGCTGGTATACACGGGCCGGGATGCTGCGGTTTCCGCTAAGCATGACATTTCCAAGATCCAAAGTTTTAACCCGTACATGCGGAACATGTCTGTCAGAGGCTCTCCCAATGCCATCTTCGAGCCACAGATACGCAGACCGTCCATTGTCATAAGACCACCACTTGCAAAGTCTGTGGTTGCAGAAGATGCTGCTACGACGACTCCACTGCCACCGGCTCCAGATCAAACCAAGATCCAAACTCCAAAAGACCAGCGTTCGGCTGCACCTACCACACTGCCACAACAAAAGTCACAATCCAGTCCGCCTGCACCTGTTTCACCTCCGAAACAAGTGGTGCAAGCCCGTCTTCCCTCCACGACACCATTGGTTTCTCCTCAACGCCCCGTTCGCTTCGCCCCGGACCGTAACTCTGCGCACGTAGTCGACGATATGGCTGTTCCCGAGGGTGTTACTCAATCAAAAGAGGCAGACCCTCAAGACAGTCACCAGAGAGTCGAGTCTACAGAGAGCCGTGTCTCGGCGTTTGACCAAGTCATACGACTCGAACAGAAGAACTCGACATTGACTTCTGCTCTGGCAAAACAGAGAAAGGATTATCAAGACCTGAAGGAAGCTCATAATAGACTAAGGGAGTCATCCACTCAAACTATCCAAGATGCGCAGCGTTTGGAGGTACAGGCGCGGACAAAAATGCAAGCACACCTGGTCAAATTCAACAAGGACAGATCCGAATTTCTGTTGGGCATCAGCGAGCAAGAGGCTGCACAGATTGCTCTCTCCGATCAACTATCTAAGGTCAAACAGGAGCTGGCAGAGGAGAGAGACACCAGCATGCAGCGACACCGCCGGCTTGCTGAACGCCAATACGAGATCTCTGCGCGTCTTCGCGAACAGGACGAAAAGTCCAAGGCCGATCGAAAGCTAATGCGTAAGGATTACAAGACTTTCCAGGAGTTGGCTCGCGAAAACGCTCGAAAGACTTTCGCGATTCTGAGAAGTCCAGAACATCTTCGACTTCAGATGACGTGGTACGAACGTGAATCTGCCTATTGGACCGACGCTTTGAAGGCTGCGCAATCTTTCGAAGAAATGGACAAGGGCGGAGACCAGTTTCGTTTCTGGGAAGCTTGTGAGCAGGTTCAAGAGAAGACTCAAGACCTTCAAGAGCGACATGCTCTTCGGCAGCAATTTATTCGTCGACTGGAACAGCGTTTGCAGCATCGGGACAGCGTTCTCGAACAAGTCAAGGGCTACTTGCATAGTTGCGATGTCGAAGTCCACATAGCACAATCGGAGCATGTCACTCGACTCAAACAACTGCGAGAACTACATGCGACAATTCTCAACCGTCAGCACGATTGGCGACGACTTCTACGAGAGACCCGTTTTGGGATGGATCCGAAAAAATCGTCCCCAGAACTCACGGCAGCTTCGAGAGCCTCAACAATCGACTTGTATGAGATGGATCGGCCCATATCCGACATCAGTGGGGCACTGTTTGCGCGACGCGACTTTTGGAGAGACAAACTCAGGGCGCTCAAAGCACAAAAGACCCACACAGTCGACACGGAATCCATGATGAGCTTTTGCAGAACTCAGATGAGAGCTCTCGTAGTAAGCAGTTCTCTCATGGGAGCAGTTCGTGCATTTTCCGCGCTGCAATTAGAAGCTCTCGAAGCCGACTGGATATCGGACCAGCCAGTATATCAACAGCTCTTCTGGCAGAATTCAACACGCGTCGCAAGACGAATCAGTCATCTCAAGAACAAGCTCAGTATGGCTGTAAATGACTTCAAAGCTGAGGGCGTGCTGGATCGTCACAAGATCACGTCAATGAGGCATATGTCAAAGGTCTTGACCACATCCCTACTACACCAGCGGGCCGCATTTGCGCATGCATATGTCAAACACAAGAAAAACGCATTCACACAGGACGATTTATCGGAAATCAATGATGTCTTTGTCACATACCGTCAGGACAACCAGCAGGAATCCAAGCGCTATCTGCGACAACTCGAACAAGCCATCAAAATAAGTAGCGAAATAAACGAGAATCGTCAGAGCGCGACTCTGGGCAAGCGTCTATTGATACCTGCTAGAACAAGACGCAGAGAAACTTTGAGAAAAGCTGTTCTTGCAAAGACGAAGCAAGATGAGGACACGCCCGAGGACCAAGCAACGCCCTCGACTGAGGCAGCTGGTACGACGACCGACATTCCAAGATCTGCAGAGATGACGTCAAAAGACACTAGTGCTAGAAGCACGGCGGACCTCGAAAAGAGCGAAGCAACCCAACCAGAAACCATACAGAGTCCTGAGAAGGATACAACAACCCAACCAGGACACACAACAAGTCTTGGTTCTGAAGAAGCAAGCGCCGAACTGGCAGAGTACACCTCCCAAGTGGAGGATAAGCCTCGCGGTCCTGCCTTCAAGCTGGTTAAGCAAGGGCCGGCACCGATTCCTAGGCTTGTACCGAAATCCACTTCGGTCTACCCTAGAGCTCGCAGTAGAGTCGGTTTCAGGCCTCCGAAGCCAATGTTCAAAGAGACGAGACGGAGGAGTCAGATAATGAGTACTACCGCCGCCGACTGTCTTGATCAAGAAGAGCTCGCTCGTTCTACCATGTTGCCACCATTGTTATACCGAATACCTCCTCAAGATTTGCGCAATGCGTTGATGGCATCGAAGAACAGCCAGGCCGCCTTCTGGAAATATACTCTGTACAAGTCGCCGAGTGGCGAAAAGCCGCGTCTCCACTATTGCACCAAGTTTGAACAAGCCGAACAAGTTGCAAAGCTGTTCTCGGAAGAGCAAATCATTGGCTTTGACATTGAGTGGGAAATGGGCAGCACTGTCGCCAAAAGCAGCATCAAAAACAACGTATCGTTGATTCAAATTGCGTGTGACGACAGAATTGCTCTCTTCCAGATTGCCCTGTTCGTTGGAGATACTAAAGAAGAGCTCATGCCTCCATCGCTCAAAGCCATCCTCGAATCACCGGAGACTCTCAAAACCGGCGTTAACATTGCAGGAGACTTTACCCGCTTACGCAAATGCTTGGGAGTCGAAGGGCAGGGACTCTTCGAGTTGAGCCATCTCTATAAGCTTGTGAAATTTTCTGAGAACCAGCCAGCAAAGGTGAACAAGATGCCGTTCAAATTAGCTGAGCAGGTTCAAGATGTTCTCTTCCTCCCTCTTCATAAAGGAAACGTTCGAACGAGTGCCTGGTCAAAGAGGTTGGATATGGAGCAAGTCGAGTACGCCGCTTCAGATGCTTATGCAGGGTTCAGACTCTTTCGGGAGCTCGAGAAGGCGAGGATGGTGATGAAGCCTATGCCACCGAGGCCAGCCCTGTATGAGCTCGACCAACCTATCATTCTCGGTAATGGTGAGCAAGGTGGGCAGCCTCGTGCAAAGCGCAAGGCTTCTGCTGCAAAGATCACAGAGCCTGAAGGCCAACCACCAATGCTTAGCGTAGAGGAAGAGCAAGCGCTCAACGACGAGGAAGAGGAAGCTGTAGCCGAAGCCGAAGCAGGCGCGGACGACCTGGAAGACGACAATGCTCAGAACGAGCTTGAGAGTTTCGATGACGAACCAGCAGCGATTGTCAAATATGAAGCTGCTGAGCAATGGCTCGATCAGTGCCAGAGCGAGCTCCCGCAAAGGTGCATCCGCGCGTACGCTCTTTGGCAAATACAAGGTCTTGAGCTGCATCAAGTGGCCGAAGCGATGAGGCAACCACCTCTCGCGCTAACAACCGTAGCCAACTACGTTCTTGAGGTCGTCAAGTCGGAAAGGCTTCCCTTCGAGTCCGTGAGGTTGCAAGAGGCACTTGACGTGTTACCTGCGGTAGCACATTGGAGGTACAAGAGTCTGATACAGAAGACTCGGTCAGAAGTCTGAAACCTCAACTCACTAGAAACCAAACGAAAAACTATACATTGTACATAATCACAACATATTACCACACTCTTGAAACTAGCCACAACACCCATTGACGCCGACTGGGATACTTGGCACTGGTGCATTAGGCTTGCATACCTGACATGCATGGTGGGTGCGGGAAGGAGCAAGAGCGGAGGTGGTGCGATGACAAGATAAAGCTAAGCTCCAACGCCGTGAGACGGACAGGACGATCTTCATACCCGAGCGTATCATAACATGCCAACCCCCTGCTGATTGGAAGATCAGAAGCTTTGGGACCGAAAAAAAGTACACAATGAGCAGGAGGCATGTGACACAGCACCTAGATAAGCAACCCTCGTAAAACATGGGATAGAGGAGCTATATGGAGATAGGATAGCCGGAGCTCCGGCCGCAGGATCCTAACGCAGGAGCCGCGTGAGATGGTGGTGAATGTGGTGACTTTGGACATGGCTCGCGAGGACCGGAGGCGAATCGGACCGAAGCGTTTGGAGTTATGTCCATTGAGTTTGACCAAGGGCATGCGTGATGCATCTGGGCGAGACGGTTTTTAGCAAGGTGCGAAGATCGTCGTTGGTGAAAGTAGCCTTGATTGGACGAGCACTGACGGGATCGTGGCTTGGTTACCCCGCATATCTTAATTGGCGGGGCGCACTCTGGGGAGTGTCTAGGGTCTTTCGCAAGGGCCACACGGTCAATTGTGCAAGGTTATATGTTTACCTCTTCCTTCTGCCCCTGCCCCTCATACTCTTCTTCTCTTCCAGCCTCACTCTTCCTCCAACACCACCAAAGTTCAATTCCCTACGATTCAATCACAACAGTCGATCACACAAGCGGCCGAACCTTCTCTGACCGAGAGAGCCCCGAAGCCGGAGACGTCGGACATCATCACGCCATCTAGACATCAAAGAAGTCACGTCCAGAGCACGTGGTGGCTGCCAACCTACACACTACCATCTCATTCTAAGATTACCTAACGTTTCACCTCCCTCGCCCCTAAAACACCCTCCGTCCCTCCTTCAACAACAATGGCAGACCAGAACGATCAATCTTCTACCAACTCAGCTTACCCCCAACGCCGTCGCTCCTCCTTTGTCGGACAAGCATTCACCGACATGTTCAGCCGCAGCAGCCGCCCATCCGAATCGTCGGGCAACAGCCCTCCTGCCCAGGGCCCCATCACAACAGCCGCTGCCGAAGCCAGCCGACGTCGTCTTTCAGTCAGCACTCTCGGAATGAGTGCTTCCCCCAACCAGGGCTCGCCCATGTCGGCTAGAATGCGAGGTGAGAGTGTTTCCAGCTCTACGGTCGACGAGTCGGCCATCGACGACGAACCTTCTTCGGCCACGCCTGGCAACAGCGGCCCCTTTGCTCGTAGAGTCAGCTTTGGAGCTCGTGCTCTCAAGGATATGAAGGGTGGTTCAGCATCGGTGCCAGCAGGTAGGCCCACCGCCACCGTTACTATACCCGAAGAAGAAGTCGTAGACGGGGAGAAGAAGACTTTGGCCCCGACCTCCTCCTCACTGGGTCGTCGAGGTTTGTGTCTTTTTCTGGTGCCGCCGGCGTGCTTTCACCGAAATTTGTCTCTTGATCGTTGTGCTGACTTGTCTCTTTGTTCTACAGAAGGCTTCAATTGGGCAGACAACATGCGTTCCCGTGCCGAGAGAGGCTCCATCTCTGGCCTCTCTGCTTCTCCTCCTACTGGTGGCTGGACTCATTCCCGGTCCAAGAGCATCGCCGTCATGGACACCCCTGTCAGAGACAACCCCAAGCCCATGAACCGGGTTCCCGACCAGTTCCAGGAGAGAATCCTTAAAGGCGATTTTTATCTAGATTGAGCTGTGACAGTGCTCATCTCACGCAAATCTACGATATCAACATCCGGAACGACGTCCACGACAGCACTTAACGAACGAATCATCCATTAGCAACACATATTTGCATTTCTGACCCTCGCTGTCATTTGCCATTCAGGGTATCGGGTGTTCATGGCGGGTCGACCTGCACACTCGATTGCTGCTGGCTTTTGACATCTGTGTAAGGTGGCATACAAGGTTGTCATCCTAGGGTGTCATCTCTGTTTGTCCGCCACGATTTGCCCATCGTTTCATCATGGCGGTATCATCGTCTACTTCTTGTACTTCTTTGTTTCCACAGGAATTCTTTGTTGTCTGTCTTCCACAAATCAATTCAGCCAAGACGGACAACATGGCATACTTGCTATTGGAGTTGGATGCGAATGCAAGTCAAGACTCGAGGGGCGTTTGGGCTAAGAGACTCTTTGAGCAGGACATGGAAACAAGGAGTCGCAGGGTCGGCATCGTCCAACAGGACGCACTCATGTAACAGAAGTAAGGCAAGCATGGCATTGAGAAGCCGCGTATCGTATCATTCTACCACCGAAAGACGGCCAACAGTACAAGACATCACGGCTTCTAGTCAGAAGAATGGCCTACTGTTGTTGCTGCAAAGGAAGTTAGATACGAAATCGAAACATTCATGGCACCTGCCTCTCATAATCTTGATTCGTTCCTTCCCACAGTCTATGCTTCCATGGGTGTTCCTTGTCTGCAAATTGTTCTGCTCCTTCCCTTTTAGCTGACTTACTTTTCTCATCTCCCTTCTGTCGGTCATTTCTTCCTCAGCCTCTTAAGTCTTGTTCACCATTGCCATGCTGTAAAGCTTGGACTACCTCTGCTACCATCCTGACAAAGGAATATCACAAGTACGAACGTATACATCAAGTTTTAGCGTGACATCGTTATGTGTTTGTTTTTCCTGCAAAGTATCTAAAGAATCAGCAAGTCATAGAGAAACTCCGTAGGAAACGGTAAGAACCATCTAACAATCGCGCTTAAACTTCACTCCAAGATACTTTATCCTACCTCCCCGTATGCAAAGATATGTTATATAGACAGCTATAAAAATGCGTAATACTTCCGATAACCGGAACGCATCTATAGAGAGTCGTAATTATTTCGACTCTCAATGGACATATCTCTGATCTAGAAGTCACTATGCCTTTTTATAGTGTTTACTCTATAGATAATCGTAGAGGAGGGATAGGAGATCTAGACTTATACTCTATCCCTACCCGTATCTTATAGGGGTCCCAGAAGTTATTAAATATCAAAAGGCACAGTAAATTCCAGATGGTGGACAACTCCAGAGAGAGCTGACAAACTACGTTCTCTTCACCTTCTTTGATTGAGTCGTGACTCTTCGATCAATCATAATTCTTTGAACGATTGAGATTCATAACCCTTGAGAGACAGGGTGTCCCCAGTTTCTCGATCGCTGTTGAACACAAACACAAAAATCAAAGCAAAAATTCGCCTGTAATAAGCAGAAGATAGAGCTAATCCCGAGATGGGAGAGCAGAAGAAAGTAGCAGACAAATCATGAGATATGGCAGAGCCAGAGTATGAAACGAGGATGAAGATGTTTGCAGACCATTGTCTTTGTCATTCAATCAGAAGGAGGAAAGAACACAACTATGGAAGGAGCAGAACAACGGATGAAAGAGGAAGGAACAATCGAGGGTACAGACAAGGAAGGAGCTAGCTACTAAGCAAATGAGGGAAAGAACGATGGACAGGTGAGGAAGGAGCCATCATGCAGAGAAGGAAAGAGCGACCAACAGAAGAGGACGAGGAAAGAACGATCAACAGAAGAGGAAAGGGATGTAGCGACTTCTTGAACTAACAAGGCAGGAACGTCTTACCACAAGTAATCCCCGAGAACCACAAGGGAACACAAGCAAGATGAAAGGCGGAAACAAGGATGTAATATGGAACAAAACAACACCAGATTTTTGTATTTCCCGCTCCCCAACAACGTGCTGTACACATTGCTTTTTGACAATAAATAGAGGACAGAAATATAGAAGCGTTTCCTCGTCAAAGATCATTAAGTGATTTACTCGATGATCTCCTCGGTCTCCTCCAAGATCTCCTCCAGAATCTCCTCGACAAACTTGCCCTCGCGCTCGCCCTCCTCCGAGGGTTCGTCCTGGGCAACAGCCTCTTCGGGACTGATGGCAGGAAGACCGTCCTCCTCGCGCTCCTCGCGAAGCTCGGCGGCGGTGCGTTCGCGCCAGGCGAGCCACTCGTCGAGGAGACGACGGCGTTGCTCGACAACAGCGCGGTTGGCGGTGTTCTTGCGGGCAACATCCTCCTCCTCGAATTGCTTGCTCCATTCGCGAAGGTTCTTACGCACGGTCTTTTGCTCCTCCTTGGAAAGGAGACGCTCGGGACGCGGGCGCCATGCGAATTGCTTGAACTGATCGATGGGGTCCTCGCGAAGGAGTTGACCACGGAAGTCGTAAAGGTGGTAACCGTTTTCCATCTGTGTTTGTTAGCATACTTTTCTTGTCTACCCAGATCGAGAAACTTACGCGGTGCTTCCAGACACTGGCACTGGTAGCGACGAAACGGCCTGAAGGGTCCCAGTCGATGTCAGTAACACCGTAGTGCTCGGCTGTGTTCATCAATGCCAGATTGGCAGTCAAGTCCTTGTCCTTCTCATCCTTCTCGCCCTCGTAGTCAAAGTCGTAGAAGTCGAGGTCGAAGCTCTGTTGTGACAGGACAGTGGCGACGACGACGAAGCGACCGTTGGGAGACCAGTGAATGGCGTTGTTGTTCTTCTTGTCGGTGGTGCGGATCAGCTTGAAGTTACCAACCTGGTTGCCCTTTGCCTTTTCCGGGCAGAAGAAAGAGACGGAAGTCTTGGGGGGTACGGCGGCACCAACAGGTACCTCACCAGCGGTGATGAGAACGAAACGGTCACCCTTGGGTTCCCAGGCGAAGTTGATGACAGTGTCCTTGATGGCGTCAACAACCTCGACAGGCACACCCTTTTCTCTAACGCGGAAGATCTCGAGGTTGGTGGCCATTGACTTCTTGCTCTTGCTGTGACGGTCGACCTTGACACAGAGGTAAGAGCTGTCGCTCTGCCAGTGAAGCTTTGCGTCGGAAACGTTGAACAGGTTGCGAGTACGGACGACCTCCTTGGAAGGAACGCTCATGATACCGACCTTTGCGGGGTTGCTACCCACCTCAGGGGTCCAGTAACAGAAGAGCTGCTCGTAGGTCTTAATACCCTCACGGTTGGGAGTAGCGGGGCACCATTCGAAGTCCTGGATCTTCTCGATCTTGATTGAGACCTTGTCGAGAAGGTTCATGCGGGGCAGCTCGTAGACGGAGATACCTTGGTCGGGGTTCATGCGGGCAACGTACTTGGAGTCGGCGGACCACTTGAAGGCGGGCCATTGCAGCTTCTTCTTGATAGGGTTGCCAGCCTCGTCGACGTTGGGACCAGCCGAGTCGAGGGTGACAAACGAACGCAGAGGAAGACCAGTCTCGAGATCCCAGATGATGTAGTTTTTGCCGTCCTCGTCGAGCGAGAGAACGGGGTGGCCCTCTTCGACCTGCATGGGGCGGTGAGACCAGGTGGTAAGGTATCTCTCGTCGGGGGAGAAGTCGACGAGGTTGACACCGGGGTGGGCGAAACGCTTTTGTCTGCTCCATGACTTGCCTCCCCACAGCTGAACACCCTGGGCGTGCATTGAGGTGAGGTAAGTTCCCTTGGGCGACCACTGCACGAAAGACTCAGTCCAGTGGGCGCGGTCGACAATAGAATCGGGCTGCTCGTCTCTCTCGTTCCAGAAAACGCCGACGCTGTCGCCACGGTACATGACAAACTGGTCACGGCCATCGTTGTCACCCAACCACCAGCGCAAGTGCTCCTTCTCCTGGAAAGGCTCAATCTCGGGGGCAGAGTAGTCCTCGTCGATGCGGCCCTCGCGGCCGAAGCGCTCGATGTCGGTAAGCTTGTTGACGGCCATAGTGTGCTTCTTGTCCAGAGGGGTTCCGTTGAGGGCCTTGACGGCGGCCTGGGCCTGTGCGGGTGACTCGTACTCGACAAAGGCGTAGCCCTCGGTCATCTTGGTCTCGTCGCTGACGGGCATGAGGACGAGGTCCTCACTGGTCTTACCGGCGGTGGTGAGCTTGCGGAGAATGAACTTGATCAGCTTTCCCTTGCTCTCCTCGGGGACCTTGGGAAGGCCGTCAACGACTACGAATGAGTCGAGACCCTCCTCCATGCGCACGTCGAACTGCTCGCGCAGATCTGTAGAGCAGCAGTCAGCATTGCCGTCTTCAATTTATCCCGTTGTTCCTTCGCAGGGCGCGCGCGGCTGTGTCTGGCTCTTTGTTTCGGGGTCGCGTACCGGAGTAATCGATTTCGACATCGTCGAAGTTCTCGTCATTGTCGAGATTATCAAAACTTGGAGCCATGTTGGCGGTTGTGGATTATTGAGTGGTGGTCGTGGCTGCCGCTATTCGATTTCGATGTGCAAAAAAGTGCAGGAGCGGGCGGAGTCACGTGCTCCGTTCACCACCGACGACTCCCACCTTCCTTGAACAAACCCAAGAATCGTCCTTTCCAAGACTTTGTTTCTATCGATGCGAACAAACAACATGTCAAAGACGTCTTTTCTCAAGATAGTGCTCTCCTGACCTTCTGTCGTCTTTCCATTGAGCTGTCTCATTGTGTGCACTTCCAAGTGACAACTGTTGTCGACGCCAAGCCGTGTTAGTAGTGGTCGCTTCCTCTCCATATATACCTAAAGTGGCCTCCTTCGCGTCCATGCGCGTCGTCTACAAAGAAATCCATCTTCCCTCACAAACATCTCGCAATTGATCTGTCTGCTGCACGCCCATCGATACATAAGACATCGCCAGCCTGACCCCTCCTGAATTCTGGTTCAACTCAATTCCGACTCGACCTCTTTTACCATCTCCGTCCAACACGACCGACGTCATCCGTCGCAACCATGTCCTACGACGAGAAACGTTACTCCGACCTGATATACGATATCTTGCGCCAAAGCGATCTCGAAACTGTCTCTGCAAAGAAGATCCGCAATGCTCTATCAGAGAGACTGGGTTATGATGTTAGCGACCACAAGGTTAGTTGACCCTCCCTGCCACCCAGCCCTGGTAGACCCATCCTGACACAGCTGCGCAGAAAGAGATCTCACGTCTAATCGAGGCTTGCTTCGACAGAGTGACTTCAGAGAACGCAAATGGTACCAATGGCGCTTCTCCATCCCCCTCAGACTCCTCTCCCCAGAAGCGCAAAGAACCCTCTGATGGATCAGACTTGTCCGATGTAGTAGACGAAAGACCAAAGAAGAAGGCTCGCAAGCAGGATGCCGAGGAAGACGATGCCGCCTACGCCGCCCGTCTACAACGCGAGGAGAACAGCAGAGCCCGACCCACCAGAGCCGGCGCAACCAGAAAGGCAGCACCCGTAAAGAGAAAGAAGAAGTCGGCCGTTAAGGTGAAAGATGGTAGCGACGTCGAAACCAACGGAGAGTCGAAACCACGCACAGGTGGCTTCCACGTGAGTCTCCCTTTCTTATTCCACAGCTGTATGAAAGCTTACGCAAACGCAGAAACCTATGAACCTGTCAGAACCTCTCTCGGCCTTACTCGGAGAGACACAGTTGTCACGACCTCAGACGGTCAAGAAGATCTGGGAATACGTCAAGGGGAAGGATCTTCAAGATCCAGCCGACAAGCGTCAAATTGTTTGCGACGATGCCATGCGTGCCGTCTTCAAGACAGATCGCGTCCACATGTTCACCATGAACAAGATTCTGAATCAGAACTTGTACGCCGCCGAAGATGTCGTAGCCACCACTCCTGCAGCTGCTCCAGCCTCAGCGCCTGCCCCTTCCTCGTCTCCAGCTCCAGATATGGGCTCATCACCATGATCAAAGTCCAATATTGCGCACGATACAATGAAACCTTGTGTTTCTTGTGAATACAACTCCCACTACTACAGCATTCTAACTTTCTGGCCTTTTCTGGGTGGGACGAGCAAACTCCCTTTTACCAAGCGCTTCTTTCGCATGTAATCAATCCCACAAGAGCACTCTTAGTAGACATTAACGAGCAATGAGACATTTAAGAACAAAGACGACGGTGTTCGCTCATCTTGCCCAA
Organism: Aureobasidium sp. EXF-12298; assembly: GCA_024195555.1. Classification (NCBI taxonomy): domain Eukaryota; kingdom Fungi; phylum Ascomycota; class Dothideomycetes; order Dothideales; family Saccotheciaceae; genus Aureobasidium; species Aureobasidium sp. EXF-12298. The sequence continues at coordinate 81,105 of SWBJ01000093.1, read as the reverse complement.
AGAACTCACTCGAAAGTGCGTATTTGCCATGTAGTCCCATCTAATCAACCCTCGCTTCAGTGTAACTCTCACTCACTATAAATCTGACTCCCTTCTCTCTACGACTTTCACTCCATAGCTCTACACTATATACATCTTCCCAACACTTCTTTTTCTCCTCTCATGTATACCACTCTTCCACCTCCTCTTCCTCTTCCTTTTGCTTAACCGCCTAAAATCAAGGATCTAAAACCCGCGAAGCGACAGAGAAACAGATCGAGGATACACGCAAGGCCAATTCCGCTGGTATCATGTCATCGAACCCGCAGCTTCATCCCTCGATACCCCGAGCCCTATCACACACACACCAGCGAGTGCTAGGAACTCATGAAGCCAGGAAAAAAGATCTTCGACTCCCTGGAGAACTTTCGGATTTCAAACCGTGCCATAGGGATTCCATTGCTTGACATCCGTCGCAACATCTCAAAAGCCATAACGACCTGAGAAGCCCGAGGCTGGTGAGGCTCCCAAGCACATTATGTCATCTCATGTGCAAAGATATGCTACGCAGACAGCTATAGAAATGCACAGTTCCTTTGGGAGATGGGAAGCGTCCACTGAGAGTCGTGATATTATCGACTCTCCATGGTCATTGCTACCGTCTAGAAAGGACTCTGCATTCTGATAGCTCTAGCACTGCCTGTACGTTGTCGTGAGAGAGTTTAAGGCGAGGCAGATGTCCCAGGTCACCAACAGTGAGATTTGAAAGCTCCATGCCCTACTAGGCACCAAGTCACCTTCACCATCAAAACACTGGAAAGTTGACATCGAAGGCGACTACCCGCGAAGTGTGATCTTACGTCGTCCGGATGTACAAAAACATGGAACAACTCGAACATCTATTCAACGCTGGTCATCAAGGTCCGTTGCAAGATGAAATTCGACAGCCCTGGAGGAATCGAAAGCACCGACGAAGTTGCAGACATTACCAACCAGTCGCTTGTGGAGAACGAAAACTTTGGTACCAATGAAGAGGAAAAGGAGCGGAGACCAAACGAATCTTGGGACCGCAATCGTCAACTCAACAAAGCATTTGCACCGAGAATGGGACACCGCAAGGCGTGCGAGCTTCTACAACTGGATCCTGACCGCCCCCAATTCAAAGGAACCAATGTACAGTCGAGGTCGTGGCAGCCTGAGGCAGTGGCTTACATGCATTTGATGGTCCGTACGAGACTTCAGTGCAGTTTTGGACTCTCTAAATCCACCAATCCGAGAACTGCTGCAACTAGCATCCTGCCATCTCTGACGATTGCTCAGAAGCGACTGATCATATGGCAAAAGACCTCGACACACTCCACGAACAAAAGCAAGTCAAAGACAACCGCATCAATCCCTGATGAAGAAGACTCCGAATCTGAGGATGCCGAGCTGGACACTCGGGCCATTGACTCTATCAAACTTACAGACGTTCACGAGCATGTGGACCGAAGAAGAAGGCCGCTTGGACAAAGTCAACGAAGCCTTCAGGAACAGCGAGGCTGAAGAGCGCAGAGCCAAGCGTGAACACCGCAAGAGAAACAAGCGAGCAGCACCAAAGAAGTCATCAGCAAAGGCAAGAAAGTTTTCGCGCCAGAGCTCCCAGAGCGACGACGAGGACGAAGATGCAAACGACAGTCTCACTCGGTCCTGGATTAGACGAGATTCAAGACCGCATTCAAACTCAAATTGACAACCAACAATTTGAGATCTCCGATGACAACGATGACGATCTCGAGTCTGTCGAACAGGCAGAGGCTGGAGCCTTTGAACCAGAGGAGCCCGAGACGGCTAAGCGTAGAGCATCAGAGGAACTCTCAGGCGAGCAGCCTGCAAAGAAGAGCAGGACAGATGAGCCCGAGACCTCGGTTAATTCAAATGTTGGTGGAGATGTCCTCGCCGCCAATATCGATCCCGCCGAACAGAGGAAAATCGATGCTCTTCAACCAAAAGATGGACCGAAGATCAAGCTAGAGCGTGTCTCTGACCTGACTGGTCCCTACGGAGAGTCGAACGCCTTTGATGTCAATAAATACATCTCGACGATCCATACAACCATAGCGACATACGGATCTGAGCCCATGATCGAGAAGGAGTCTCGCTCGCCAATTATCGTCTATGGAAAGGGAGCACATAAGTGCCGATGCTTTCCTCTCAGAGCACATGTGGACTCTTGGCGATTACCCTCCTGAGGAGCCCAGAGATCCTTGAGTGCGAAACGGGGAGATCAGTAGAGGTTTTGGCATACCGGAAGTCGCATGGAAACCAAGGCAACCAGGACCGTGGGAGCACTAGAATCAAATTCGTGATGTGCTTCCTCCACGCAGATCTCGAGCGACGACCTTGCTATAAAAAGGCACAATAATTTCTAGACCAGAGACATATCCAAAGAGAGTCTAGGTTCCATCACATCTCCATGGACACTGCCTTATGCTTGAAAGATATTGTGCATTTCTATAGCTATTCGCGTTACATACTTTTGCACATGGAGCTTCGATGGCACCAGAGTTGTCAGCAATAGCTTTTGCTTGCGCTACCTTTGCAGTGATGGCGGCATCCTCCTTGTGCATGTCCGACGCGATGTGCTTTGCGAGCTGCTGTTTTCCTTAAAAGACTTGTAGCAATGGTAATAACGGTGCTCAAGTTGTCGTCCTTCTGCAACTCGTATCGATGCTCCTCTTGTGCACCTCCGAGGCGAGATGGGCATCCCAGCCATGCTGGCCATCAGAAGGGATGCCGCAAAGGTAGCAGTAGAATTTCTTGGTGAGGCGCACACGCTTCTTGTACGTTTGCTGGTACCCGAGAATTCTTTTTGTGTTGTTCAGTCTCCAGTCCTTCTTGTACTCATACAACCTCTTGGGGCTACGCTCTCTTGTTTGTCTCGAATTCTCTCGATCGAGTTCTTTCATTGCATACGGATCCTCCGCGACCTTCCTGTGGTATGTTTCAAGCGCTCTGACTCGGTTTCTTTCCCTGTGTTCTGACGTTGCCTGTGCCGCCATGGTATCCAGTTGCTCGGGAGTCAAGTCGAAGTTTCCACTGACTGGCTCATTGAAGGGTGAATGCGAGCACAGACCCTCGTACTTAAAGGTATCCAGATCCCAACCACAGCAAGGCAGATCAGGATGATCCGGTCCGGGACTTTGTCTAACCCCAAAACTATATGGCGAGAGTGGCTTCGATTGCGATGTAGAGCAGATGAATTGTTGGAGCGTTGCCAGCGGTAGGTATGGGCCCAGAAACATGCGGTATCCCTCGAGTACAGACTGGGCCACATACTTTGGGAGTGCGTCGAGGTTGAGAGGATAGTCGTAGACTTGGAGGCGAATCTTAAGACCACCTTTAAGACGGGTGCCAGAACCAAAATAGTCTCGAGGTGGTTGCCCTTCCCTCTCCATGTGGACGTTGTAATCGCCCCACTCGTTGTCGCCTACCTCTCGAGGCAACGTCTTCCAGTACTCCGGGTCAGGTGACGACTCGGCAGTCATAGTGTTGACCAGACCTTTTGTCGCTTTGGACTTGGTCTTGGTGCCGACTTCGTGCACATGCTCTTCAGTGGGAAATATCTGGTTGAAGAGAGGATTCTTCCATTTGGACCTATCCAGAGCTTGCCAGACTTTTCCGATGATGAACTCGAAGTCACCAGATTTGTCGATCATGAGACCTTTGAGGTCCTTGGGGTTAAAGATGTCAAACAAGGCGGCGATTGAAATCACTTCAAATGGTCAGCTGAGTGGGTAGGACGATACTCGGAACTTGACATACAGTCGAGTAGGATAAGACGGAGTAGTTTGTCGGAACAGCTGTCACAAAGACGACTAGGAGTGGACACACAACGAGGGAGCTGGACGACTTGATACGAACTTCGAGTGGAGCAGGATTGAGCGTGAGAAGGTTGACACTCGGGACACAGGCGATGGAAAGGCCAAGCGTGCTTGAGATCGTGTCGATTGACAACGGTTGTTGACCTTGACGCAAAGAAAGAGAAAGCTAGACGTCAGGCAGCACCGGGCTGACGCGCGTGACCGACAGTCGCGCAGACATGGTCGAGATTGAGGCAGGTGGGGTGGGAATCGCTGCTTCCTCAAGTGACATTGGAAGCAAACCGAAGCTGCAAGATTTGTCTGTGGACAAACCACACCACACCGCAAATCATTACTGAACTAAGTACACGTTCATGACAGCAATCTGCACTGTCATTTGTCCGTGGGATCGACGAAGGGAGACAGTGTTCGTTTGAGTTGCCTAAGCAGGAGACAATCTCTAAAGTGTGTATTTTCCATGTTCAAACGAAAATGAAAATCCGCCGCCATGCTTGTGTGTATGTACAAGAAGAAGAGACCCAACGCCATTGTCGTCACCCGGGAGTGTGGGTGAAATGCAAGAGAGAACCACGCTATGATGCAGAAAACAGAGGGCTCGCAAATATCCAGAGAGCCCATGAGAGGGGATGGAGAAGAACAGGAAAAAGTGCCAAAGGGTAAGATGAAACCAAACAAGCACAACAACAGACAAACAGATCCAGCTAGATTAAGCAGTCTTCTGCTCTTGTGCCTTCTTCTCCGGGTTCTTACTCACGAGCAGCGGCCTCAAAGCCTGGAACTTGACAGGCTTAGCCATATAGATGTCCACACCCGATGACACGGCATCGGCTTGGGCCTCAGCACTCGCCAAACCCGTCAAAGCAATAATCGTGGCCTTTTTCTCGATTCCCTGTTCAATCTCAAATTCGCGAATTCGGCGCGTGGATTCGAAGCCGTCCATCACGGGCATTTGAATGTCCATCAGTACGAAATCTAGGGGCGGTTTATTTGAATCGCCGCTGGCGTACTCGATGTACTTGTCCAGTGCTTCTTGCCCGTTCATGGCTTCTTGGTAGGGTAGTTTGTGCTTTTTCATAAACATAACCAGTAGTTGCAAGTTAATTGGATTGTCGTCTACAAGCAGGACGTGAGGTATCGACGCTGCTCGCGCTTCACTTTGAGGCTTCCTGGCATTGCCTTCGCCGCGGTCGATGTTGGGGAAAGCCACGGCTGTGCTGGGGGGAAGCTCTGTAGCCGTGTTACGGATGAACTCTCGAGCCCGGATAGACTCGGTCCTCTCTTCTGATGTGTTGAGACGCGGTAGAGTCATGCTCGGTAATCCAAGCATCGTAGCTGCGCCCATGTCCTCAAGTCGAGACCGATGGGGCAGTCCCTTTGGTTGCGGCTCTCTGTCTGGTTTCATGGGTTTGTGGAAGACTTCCTCCACACGTCTGACACACTGACTCAGTACCTTGGCCAGCTTGCGAGGTCCACATGGTTGCGAAATGACCTCCACTATTCGGCCGAGATCTGACAATGCCTATGACAACGTCAGTTTCAGATCATTGACAACATCCTGTCGACGCACCTTGATATGGTTGGAAGTGATTCCTACGGCCTCTGATGCGTTGAGGCAGACTATGACCAGCGGAACCTCTTTTCCTCTACCTCCTTTGGTACCGGTTTTATTGACGCTGTGGTGCTCCAGTAAATATTCGACTGAAGGCGGCTCAGTGTACATGTACACATCTGCGTCGACGTCCTTCAAATTGTCTGCTTTCGTCACTTCCATCTCAAACCAACCCCAGCAGACTTCCGACAGTGTGGTATCGAGTCTACTAATGTTGTCGTTCTGATCTCTCTCCTTCTCACCATTAGGATCCAAGAGGCATAGTCTTAGGCCCTTGGTCTTGGCAACAACATCGGCTATCTCCTCGTCTGACTTGTTGCTAGACTCTGCCAGAGACAGACTCATCCGAACTTCGACCTCGGTGCCAACGTCCTGCACGCTTTTGACATCGATGGTGCCACCTAGTGAGTCGATGATCTGTCTCACAATGCTAAGACCGAGTCCTGTGCCGGGCTGGAAACTGTCCTCTTGAGCGAAGGCGGTGAAAAGACGGTTTTTCTGGAAGTCTTCGCTCATGCCTTTACCCGAATCGACAACTCTGAACACCACATCCATCTTGTGAGGATGTGTACTCTCTTGAGCTCGAAGAGATACTGCTACCCAGCCTTTAGGGGTATATTTCAAGGCGTTTCCTGAGACGAGCGTCAGTTATTTCTCCACCACCATCTTTCATGAAGATACTAACCTAATAAGTTCATGATGATTCTTCTCAAAGCTCCCGGCTGAGTACGAACCATCCAACTAGCTCTGGGACTAACATCGAGCAGAACGGCAATTTCACCCTCGTGGAGGTTTCCACCATCAGCAGTGGAGGCTTTGGCAGATGATGAGTGGCGAGACATGGTAATAACAGGGCCCTCACGCGACTTCAGCTCGCCAGTGTGCATCTTCTTGAACGCATGGCCAGCACAGACAGCTTCCACAACCTCTTCCACAACCAAGCCGAGGTCGATCTCGGCAGAGATACTAAGACTCTCGGAGGGTGAGTCGGTAGCGGAAGCAAGTCGATTCATTTTAGCATCCTTCTTCATGCGATTGCGACCAAGCTTATTGATCTTCGCATAATCCAAGACGTGGTCGAGGGTGTCCAGCAGAGTTTTGCCGCAAGTCGAGATTGAATTGATCTGGAGAAATACAATCAGCACGGCCTCGATATATAGTCAACAAAAGAAACCCCCTCGCGGTTGGTGACCATCGACTCATATTTTATGCATCACTTCGTACGTACCAGGCCCGCTTGATATGCATCGGCAGCTGTTTCTTGCAAGAACTCGACAGATCCAAGGATACCATGCAGAGGAGAACGTAACTCGTGGCTCATGGAAGCGATGAAAGTGGTTTTTGCACGGTCGTCTCTCAAGGCATTCATGCGCCATACCTCACTCATGATGGTGTTACCAAAGGCCCTCAGATACGATAGGTCATCGTCCAGATTCATCATTCTGCCAGTACTGCTAGTCCACAGGAAGCAACCAGCGACCATCTTTTCCTCGATATAGTCCCAGAGCGGAAGGAAGATGACGTTTTTGACGCCCGGCAGGTTCTTGAGAAGGTTCTGGTGGCTCATCCGCATCTTTTTCTTCTTCCCAATAACCTTCTGGGAGGCAGTTTCGGGAACGGTCTTTGATATATCACTCGCGGACTTCTGACTCTCGCTAGCACTATCATCCTCAGAAGATAGACCCGAACCAGCTTCGGAGAAATGGAGGCTTTTTCCATTTGGGTAAAGCTTGAAATAACTCTCCAGAGTCAAAACATCCAGCGTTGCGTCGTGGAAGAGAGCACTGTCCTTCTGGTTAGCCAGAGATAGGCCGAGAATCTTTGAAGCTTGAATGTGGTGGTTGGCATCCGAATCAGTCGAGTTCTCGGGATCAACAGAATCGACTGAAAGATGTCTCGCAGACTCATCGTCTGTGCCAGACGTCTTATCGCGGGCTGCCATTGCAGATTTCAAGGTAGATTTTGTGTGGCCAGAACCAGACGGACCAAAGAATACTACGCCTTGGGCAAGTGTAGACTCTCGTAATATCCGAGAGGCGCGATCGAGTAATTTGGATAAGTTGTCGGCTTTGGCTTCTCGGCGTCTGGAGAAGGACTGGGACCGAGATTCTAGCTTCGGTCGACTCACAGTCGCACTGGTGTCTGTCCTTTTGGGTGATGGCCGGTTGTGAGGATCTTGTTTCAGCTGGTTTTTAGACTCGGATGCTGAATCAGGTCCCTTGGCAGTCACGGCAGATTGGTCGCTAGTGTCCATTTCTTTTTTCATAGCGCGTATAGAAGGAGCACCTTCTATAAAGTCGGCCATTCCACGAACTATACGCTCTCCCTTGTAGCGATCTACACGATCCCTGGCCCACTCGAGATGGTTCATGATAGCGACAGCAACATCTTGCATAAAACGGAGCTCGTCATAAGTCAGAGGCTCTCTCGGCGAATCGTGGCTGACAGCATAGACGCCAATGTTGTGTCCAGATCTTGATCGGATGGGTACACCAGCGTAGAAGCGAATGCCGGGTTCCGAAAGAACATAGGGTTTGTCTTTGTAATCGTCATCCAAACGGCAATCGGGCATTACGGCGGCAGTCGAGGTGACGGTATTTCCATCTTCGTCCTTGACCGTGTATTGTCTTGTAAAGGCACATTGGCACACGGCATCTTCTCTCGCTAGCGAGGTGGTTCCAAGCCATAGGGCATCGCCCTCTGCATGTCTCGTGTCGTCGACCAAGGAGAGGGTTTTGGTGGCTTCGGCAAGGACGTATTGGTGTTTAGAGTCAATGAGACTGACCATGGCACGGCGAACATTGAGGCGGAGGGCGGCGAGTTGAGCGAATGCGGTCAAGGTGGTGTCGCGCGAGGCCAGAGGACGGAAGCCTTGTTCGGAAAGAGTGTTGATGGTGAAATCATCGACAGCAGCGAGATCCTGGACATGGTCGGCGACGTTGGCCGAGGTGCCTTGGGCGTCGAGCCAGGGTTGGTAGAAGCGATGCATCTCTCGTTCCTGCAGGGTCAGCGCCCTCTCTTGCGCCCGGTGCTGTTTGGCCTGTTTCGAAACCATCCTGTACTGACACCGCCTGAGATCCGGAGAGACTTGTCCCAAGGTTGCAGAGCCTATGTCAACCGTGTCGCAGCCGCAAACGCGAGGGGAAGAAAGCAGCTGAGACGTGTTTACGAAACTAGCCACTTCCATAAATCAAATTAGGAAGCCCTCGGCTGCAGTCGATTCCGGGGCTTGTCACTCGAAACCCAAACTTTTCTGCGAACGAAATGCCATTGGTTCGTCTCGAATCTCCCCATGCCATTCTACGCGGACCCCATTCCGTGCCTCCTCATAATCAACCATGTTCGTTTCCGTCCATCAAGTAGGTAGGTTCTCTCAAGAGAATCACTCTTGCTCTTCATCCGTCTCTGATCACTGCTGTCGCGTCAGTCTGCTTATTCTGTTCCCAATCGTCGGATCCCTCGAGTCCCTCCGGTACTTTGTGCCCTGCTATGTTCTCGATCCTCAGAGCCCTAAAACTGTAACCGCGATCGCCGCATCTGGCCGAGTGATTTGCGTTCCTGAATCTGACGCAACTGATCACGATAATGATTGATAACCTTATCTGATCATCATGTTGCAACTGCCACTGACCAACACGCCTACAAGTGCCTCTCACATGTTGCTCGCTGCTTCATAGGCTTTGTCACGACAAAATTCGACGACTTCGTGGCGAGTAAGCTCGAAACGAGGTTTTGACAGACTTGCCAACCGCCGCCGTTATGTCATCCAACGCTGACTTGAGCTGATGGAGTTTCTGGACGTTACGAAGAGCGCAACTGCAGCACAAAACAGACGCAGATCTGGTAGCCAATTGTGGAGTCTTATCCGAGCTGAAGATAAGCAAAAACGCATTCACAATAAAGAAAACGAAAGAAGACAAACTATCCAATACCAGCAAGCAGGATTCCGAAGACGAATTAACCCCTCTCACCACGAACAAGAATATCTACAACCAAGTCGGTAACCAGAACGATACCCGTTTTATACATATGCCCTGAACCTTGGTCTACCGCGTATCTATGAGCATCTATCTGGTCGCCAGACGGTTCGTTATCATGTTCTCAAGGCATTCCGGAGATTGACTCCACTGCATACTGCCCAGATGCTGAAAGGAAGCAGGATGGGTAGAGCAGTAACAGGAAAAGAGTTTGGAGACGATGAGACCAGAGCGTTCACAGTATACACGGCAAGAACAAGTGCTCCAAGGACCCCGACGCACAAACCGATGAACTTATCTCTAGTAGTGATCAGCAAAGTTGACAGTATAGTATGGCTGACAGTACAGCATAGTCTACCGTACCTTTGCTTATTCGGGTACGCTGTGTTGTCCTGGCTCTCCAAGTCTTCTGGACGTCCATCGTTGTCTGAGGGTTCCGGATTTGGTGGGTTCATCGGGATACCTAGGACTTCTGGTATCTTTGTATTGTACGTGGTTGTGAGGCGACGCAACCATGCCGCGTACAGGCCAAAAGAAGCAAGGACAATCCAGACCTGGCTAGCATGAACCCGTCAGCTTATAACGATATTGGAGGCCGAACCAGAAGGCAGATTTACTTGACTTCCGCGTCACTGCCCATGTTGAGTACAACCATTGACAATATACTGGAGATGATCGTGACGACGTATAGGGATCCAATTCCTCCTTTTGGTGGCGCGAGCCAAACATAGAGTGCGGACAAGAACGTTATGAGACAGACCACAGCGATCACGGAAGTCTGGAGATTTTGTGACGTGGTTGTGCCGTTGTCGGGTATCTCGACTGGAGCTGCACCAGCCAGCGGAAAGAGGTGGTAAATGGTAACAGCAGACAGACAGTGGTTCGTGGACGATCTGGCTACACGATTTGCCTTTTTGGGCAAGCTTACGGTGGCTATCTGTTGTTAGCATGGTTGACAAGCTCAAGGTAGGCTCTGCTCACACTTCTCTGTGGTGCTCCGAAGCGGAGTTGTGTTCGGCAGTTGACTATGCTCTCTTGGGTCCTGTCCGAGATCTGTGTTCTGGCAGTCATATGGCTCCGACCACAGACCTCGAATAGGCAACGGGTATCCTAGGTTCGAGGAGCTTGTGTCTCTCAATATCAAATACATGGAGTATGATTGAACATAGGGAGCGTCAAGGGGAGCCGCACACGCATACGGATGGCGCCTGAAATAGGGACTCAAGATCAGGGAGCGGCCCAAGCAGTGCTGGTCAGTGGTTGTGAAGGTTGTCTCCTGAGACATGGCCGCTATCCTTGAGTTCGCCAACGACTCGAAGAAGTCGATCTGGGAATAGAAGTGAGGTTTAAGGTCCTACATTGTGAGCAAAACCTACTCGACCATCCAGGTGCACCGACCGGGTCCATCAGCGTAACTACTGCTCAGCCGCATTCTTTGGAAAATGAGGGGCTAGAGGCTGAGCTCACCGCAGGATGGTCATGATGTCAATAGAGCAATGGAAACAGGTTGATGTGTTTCAAAAACCTGGTAGTACCCTGGTGTGGACTAAGAATAGCGGTGTGAACATTGATTTACGGCGTTGAAAGAAGGATGATGGACCAATAGTTCGTCCCTGGCCGAACTCAGCGGTCGTGACATGGCAACATGTATATAACGCACCCCTGCAGCCGAAGTCACTAACCAGAATGGGTTTCACTAGTGGCGGTACAGCCTTGAGCCATGCAGTGATGCATGCTGAGCCATGACTATCTCTTCTTGCCATCACCTCCGTCGTTGTCCTGAGTCTTCGCGATATTAGAACGCTGAACACTCGAATCTTCTGCCTCGGACAAATATCACACGGCACTTTCTGAACGTACGACGCGGTGCGCCTATCAACTGATCATGGAGAGTCTTGCGATGACTTGGGAGGCAGAGGCATGGGCGGACACGCTCATCGATGGAATGAGAGATTATGCCAATGACGTCTCCATACCCGCCCTTACAAGTGAGCAATACAACATGGAGGCATCGAAAGTATCGTCCGATACTCAGCTTGATTCATGCAAGATAGAGCCCTCAATCTCACCCGGAGCACAGGAGTTGAATAATTACAGAAAGAGTCAGTCCTGAAGACCTTGGTCAAGGGAAATTGCGACGGCCAGCTGACCGTACTTTCAGATTTCACTGGAAATGTCTTCGTCAACTCATACTTTAGCAGCCCTGAGAAGGAGGCATCGAGAAGAACGGATCTGAGCCAATACAAGGTCCGCGATTTGAATGCACCACCTCCAGAACTCATTGCGGCATGCGCCATGCTTAATAAAAATTATGGGCAGCTAGGGTTGGATCACATTGCCGCAGGCTATGACAACACGTACAGACTCGGTGTGATGGGTGACCATAAGGTTGTCATCACGGCATTGCACCGAGAAGAGTATGGTACGATGAGCGCAGCCACTATAGCTTCGAATATGTGCCGCAGGCTTCCGAATATCAGAGTAGGATTAGTGATGGGGGACAATGGCAGCGCTCCAACCATCAAGAATGACATCCAGCTGGGTGATATCGCTGTTAGTCACCCAGGAGACACCAAAGGCAGCAGGATTCAGTACGACCGTGGAGAAAGAATCAAAGGCCAGGAGTCTAAGCCCACTGCCCGTCCTGAACGCCACTTCATGGGCCTGGGCGGACTCTCGAAAGCTGCTATTGTGGTAGATCAGCTACGCGCTCACAAGAATCGCAATGAGATGGAGGAGAAACAAGACATGGAGGCAGCGAGTCGGCTTGTGGGGTATCAACCGGAGCTTCGAACCTCAGGACTCAACAATGGCATGGGAGGTCAGTCATATTGCCTTTAGCTTGGAAGTAGAAACTGACGTTGTGTTTAGCCCGTGTCTTGACTCTCGATGGAGGCGGTATTCGGGGTTATACTTCATTGTGTATTGCCCAGCGCATAATGGAATCCATTGATCTGGACGATACACCCGACCCGGCTAACCCTTGGGATAGCTTTGATCAGATCGCCGGAACGAGTACTGGCGGGTAAAACTCCCTTCAGCAGGAACTTAAGCTATACATGACTAACATCAAGCAGTCTCATTAGCATCATACAGGCTCGCATCGGTATGACAGACCAGCTACTCACTCACAAGAAGAATCCTGGGCCTAATGAAGGGCCTCATCCTATCAATACAGATAGCGGAGTCCAGCGTAAGCTCAACGCATCCACATAAGCTCAATTCAAGTGCGACCAGCTGACTGCCTCACCAGAGCTCTCCAGTCGCATCAACTCGGGGCTTCTCACCGATGTTGCCAAGAGCTATACTGGCAGAAAGGGCTTTGACCATTCAGGCTCAGATTTCTCCTCTCCAGAGCATCGAACTGCGTGCTTACCGTGCATTTCCGAGACGCGCAAACATTTCCGGTTACAAGGCACTTCTGGTACTGGCCGTACACTCTTTCCTTCCAGAGCATTGTCGTGGTCGGACACTATCCGAAGAACTGCGTCCAGAAGACGGATGACAGACCTGTTGCCTTTTGGAGAGGAGAAGGCCTGGTCTGACTTGGAGCACGGTGCTAACCTAGGAGATGAAAACAGTCGGACCGGGATGACTCCCTTGCATCTAGCAGCCGGCACGCCATATCATGAAAGTGTGATATTTGTTCTCTTGAGTTCGGCTTCTGCGACCATCGCCACGTCCTGGAATAACGCAAACAACAAGACCGCCGCCAGGCCTGACCAATCTCGCTTGCCCACGATGACACCAAGCTTGACCGAGTTCGTGCTGGCGATAAGTGCGTACTCAATTGCAGTAGTAATGTATTCGCAGCGCCATCGCGAAGATCGCTGGCAAGATCAGATAATACTCTTTGCGCTTTCTACAAGCGCTCTATCAGGTCTTGCTCTCGGATATGACTTGCAGACTACTGTCCTCGGGATCGTGTCATGGGCGGTCATAGCCGCCCTCATCTTGAGTTCTATTAGCCATAAAGTCACACGTCGAGCCAGTAGCAATATCGTTGATCCGTATGATAACGAAGAGAGGCTCATTTGAGGTGAGACTTTTAGTGGTCTCGAGCATATGTTATGTCGGTGGACGAGACCTGGTTGAAGGGTTGGCTGTACCTCGACTCACCAGCGTGTCCGGTACAGCCAGACTCACGATATTTTCGGGTGCTCTTTGGCAGTTCTCTTGTTTTTTTTTTTTTCGTTTTCTGCGTTGTCTCCAACAATCTGCTCATCTCTCAAAACGTCTGCTGGAGCTTGAAATGTGGGTAGATTGAGCGAGATGAAGGACACAGCAACACACGTTCGTTCCACATAATTAGTCAGTAGTAGTGCTTTTGATTCCGAGGCTCTGGCATATTTCAACGTGTCGTCAGTGTGAATGCCGTAGACTGTTGAAGCGATAGTGTTGTTCCTGTCGTGGGTGAAGATGACAGAAGGAAAGTGGGTCTCGGATGTCAGCGTCACCAAAGGTCCCCCCACCTCGCTGTGCATTCAACCAACAACATCCACATCTTCAACCATGACACAAAAACCGATTCTGATTTCTGGTGCTGGCCTTGCATCACTGCTACTTGCTCGCTCGCTCCTGCGATGCAAAATACCGTTCCGTGTCTTTGAACGCGATGCTTCATTGGCATCTCGAGGCCAAGGATACCGACTTCGGCTCTCCTCGGAAGGTCTTGACGCCATCGAATCGGCTTTGGAACCAGCAGCATGGAAAAAATTCTACGATAGATGCGGTAAAACTGGTGGTGGAGGGATGAAAACGATCGATGCCATCTCTGGAGAACCCACCGAGCAACCACCTGCACCTCCCACTGGCAATAGCAGCAGTGGTGGCGGTGGTAATAATGAAAGCTTGAGCTCACGCGAGGGTAAGGTCGTTGGCATCGCGCGTGGAGACATGCGGAATCTCTTCATGGAAGGCTGTGAGGAGTTTGTTCAGTTCAACAAGCACGTTAAGGGATATGAGTTGACGAAGGAAGGCGTGGTAGCTGTCTTCAGCGATGGCACGAAATCAGAAGAAGGCTCTATGCTCATCGGAGGCGAGGGAATCAACTCCTATATCGCTAAACAACTCTCAAACGGCAAACTGAAAGTTTATGATACTGGAGCTCGTGGCATACACGGACAAGCACCCACGACAGCCTTCAAAGGACTCGGCGAAGGTGTCTTCCGTATTGTCGACAACAGCAGGCCCAACGGTTCCTTCGCTGTCATCACGAATGTTCGTGCTGGTGATATGGACGATCCTGATACTCAATTTGGATGGACTATGGTTGGCGAACCAGGAGTCATCAAAGCCCCAAATGACGACTACACCATTGTCGGTGAGACAGCATCCAACATCGCAAGAGAACTCACAAAGGACTGGCATCCTAAGCTGAAGCCTCTATTTACCGAATCCAACACATCTGAGGGTGCTTTCTGGAAGATCACAATCTCAACGCCATCGGGTGTTCCTGTATGGCAGAATCAACCTCGTGTCACTGTCATAGGTGATGCAGCACACTCTATGACCCCGGCTGGTGGTCTAGGAGCCAATACTGCCGTTCGGGATTCTAGTCTCTTGGGTAGACTGCTGCAGAATGGCTACTACGAAGGAGCGACGGCAGATTACGAAAAAGAGATGAGGGTCTACGGAAGTGAAGCTGTCGGTAAGAGCTATGGCATGGCTTCCAAGATGTTTAAGATCCATATCGACGAAGACAATTCGACCACTATGGAAGGTGAAGTTAGGGACAACAGAAGCTCGGCATAACGCAAATTAGAGAATTAAGGAGGCAAAATCATCACCCTCCTTCACATTGACGAATATCTCAGGCGCTATCTCCATCCCTGCTCATTCCGTGCCGATCGACCATGATATATGTATTGAGTAATGTCCTTAGAGGGGTGCTATAGGTCTTGTTATAGAAGTTCTAGAGCATGAAGAGCTTAGATCTAAATTAGTAGCTAGATGGTATAGTACTTCTACTCGATAGCCAGGTAATTTAACAACTTCTATGAGTGTCGTGGACGAAATGCTACTTAGTACTTTACGTTGTTCATTTAACATATAACCCTATCTTGCTAATAGTCATTGCTCGTCATAATTAGAGAATGTCTTGATTGTCGAAACACTCATCATACCTCTTAAGATAAGGTAAAAACTACTTTAACATCTTATTATAGCTCCTACTAAAGACACTTAAGCTAGTGAACGCAATTAAACATTCAAGTAAGCTAGTTTAAAGAAATGTGACTTGTTTAGCTTATATAAACCATGTTGTGACACGGTGGTGACAAGAACTTTTATTATGCTACACTCCGTCGTCCTAATAACTCCCTGTGCCATGGCAAGACAGCAAAACGAAAAAGCCTGCTGCTGTTATCCACAGAAGCAAACAAAAGGATTTGGACGAGTAGGGGATCGAACCCTAGACCTTCAGCATGCAAAGCAGACGCGCTACCACTGCGCTACACGCCCCGATCATGTGACTATTCTTCATCTATGATGTACTTAACAATATCCGCTCAGGTCCCAAAGCATTCCCTAAGGAATATCACACTTGTTGATGCCCAACCCTCGATGAGCACGCAACGTAGATTATCCGCACGCGACAGCTCTATACCTGATACCATGTAGAAGTTCACGAACTTGCAGAGATAGGCCATGATGTACGTACGAGTCACTAGATGCACACAGGATTCTTTGTAAAACATTCCGCTCGATCTTAAGATCACTCTGCACATACACGATGAGTATGATCCTTCATTTACGTCAAGTAGCTCAGCTTTGCGATACCATGTGAACCCCACCTACTGATTCTGTCTGACACCATCAAGTTCTACCGTCCTCGCCTCTCCAAACACCCTGATCTCCTAACAACTTGCTGGGGTTGTCTCTTGAGCCTTCCACCTGCATCGCAAGTCTGGAGTCGTTGTTCAAGCCAGTGATCTCGCGGCGAGTATCTGAATCGTCCTCTTCAGGGTCATCTGTGTAACGCTGAGATGGGTATTCGATGACTCTGTTTGCTGCATCGGCCTCCTCTTCCAGAATGCGGTGAGGAAGACGCATGCTCTCGTGTGCCCATGACGGATGAATTGCTGGTGTAACGATTATGACGGCCTTTTCTGATGTTAGCATAAACTTTGAACGACGAACAGCAGTCTACTAACCAGCCAGAGGAAAACGCCTACTGCGATGCCAATCATAAGACCAGCAACTGTCCTCTCCTTGTCCCTCCAAGCACCCTCACAACCGATCTGGCGATCGAAACGCTGCGAACACGTATCGGGAGTATTTCCGTGACCTGGGAAGGGGAAGGGCATGTCTCGTACGTTGTTGAAGCCGCAGCAATCGAATGCCTCCTGAATCCTCTTTATCTTGCCAGCATGCTTTTCCGAGAACATGGTCTGCCATGTCTCTCTCAACGCACAGCGAAGGCCACCAACAGGTGAGATGTGTGTGCCGCTAAGTGTGGCGACTACGGTGATGTAGACCAGCAATCCAAGAATCGTGAGCGTCGAAGGTAGCAGAACTGTTGGAAAGTTGCGTGCATGACGGTGTCGAAGCTTGGGGTGCAGAGCCAGCGAGGATGCGAGTGCAGTGCTGGTTTCCATGCACACACCTGCGAAGATTGGGAGTGCGAGTGCGAGAGTCGAGGGAATCGGCAATGAGAGAGTCGAGGCCTGGTGTACAGCATATCTGTAGATTGATTATCAGTCGAAGGAACCGGCGATAGTGTGAAGCCTTGGACTTACGCTGCCATCGCAGTCAGGGCTCCAAGATACTATACAGTATCAGCAAGAGACAGCTCGAATTCATCTACAAAGCTTACAAGGACACTCAAGATGACCGCTACCTTGCGTCTGCTGAGTGTCACCATCTTGATTAACGTAGTTGCGAGTGATAGTGAATTAAGGTTGGATATGCCCGATGGCTTGATAAGAACAAATGCTTCCACTTGAAACGTGCTTTGATCTAGATGGGCGCCAGCACCGCAGCATAGAAATCAAGGTTGTGAGGAAATGAAAGAGAGAGCGTCAAGATGGAAAGAGCTTAGGGATATTCCTTCTCCGTTTGTCCTAAGTTGTTGACATGGAGCAAGGAAGCAGCAGCAGCTCATCGTCATCTTCTCCGCATTTGTTGATCACTCCACAGGAAGATCACTCTCCGACCTCAAGCCAGAGGCATTTTCCGAGTAGGCAAATCTCACGCTCTCATGATAGTGCACGCGATGTGCAAGAGTGGTGATTCGTTGATTGGCAAGATGGTGTGTAGTATCTCGGCGATCGTGGTTTACGATATATAAGTAATTTGCATGTGAAAGACCGTCACGCGCCGCCATGCATAACGCGACGTGATTTCTATCACATCCCATCGCATTGCTTCTGGTATCGAGTAGAGTTTCGGCCTTCAGGAACATACTCCTCCTAACAAGTCTCGCAATCATCTCCGGCGCGCGATATGCCTGACAACAAATCTTCTAACAAATCCACCTCGGAGTTGGTCTCTGCAACCTTACGAGAACATACCACACCGTTGACCGAACGAACCGAGGCCATCGTCTCAGCATCACAATCAATATCTGTGCAGAGGCGAATCCTGATCCAGGACACGCAGAAACTATCGCAACAAGCGCAAGAGCTCGAGAAGACGTTGGACCAGAGCGTGGACCAGCTCAAGGAGTTGGGTGATCTTCAGAACTTCGCAGAAGTTGTATTTCGGGGTATCTCAATAATTGAGGAGACTTTGAGAATGGTTGATGAACAAGAAGCTGCGAACAGTCAGGCAGACAACGGTTCCGGTACCAGGACCACCTGATGACCCAGGCATGCTACTGCTTGCAGAATGATCAATAGTGTGGGACTCGCTCCTGAGTACGAGGTGATTGAGAGTTGAACTTGGTAGTTTCAACCCTCTTTCTGGGCTTCTCTGCCACGGTGGCTGTGCTTCAAGCTCTTCATGCTCAGTCTGGGTCTGCTTTTTCGTGTGTCTGCGGTCGGAGCCTTTTTACCACCAAGTAATGATGCAACCATCGGGGGTCTGACAGCAATGAATTTGCCCTTAGGTGAAAACACCTCAACTTGTGGGAATATATCCTTTATAGTGTGCTCCTCTGGGGTGTACAACGGTTTCCACGTTGTGGTCTCGGAATCTGATGAGGCGGGCGGTCCATCGGATTCTGTAGATTCGTTTGGACGCGATATGTAGGCAGGCCTGTTCTTGGCCGACTTTCGTACTTGCGCGGCTAGCTCGACCCAGCCTACACCCTCGACCAAAATGTCTGCTGAGTATACTATGAAAGGCAGCTGATCGGGCTTCAACTTAGCGGCAGATTTAGAAGTCAAGGGGCCTGCGCGTTGCCTCGTAACATCCCATTCGAGCTTGAAAGTTCCTGCTGATGCCATGTTCTCGCGAGCTTCCTTTTTCATGATTGTGTGCAGGCCAGTGGCTCTCTCGCCGCTTGCGATAGCCACGGCCTTGTCGGTCGAGGTGATGTGAGGGTGTAGCGGCAGAAAGGTGTAGGACAAGAAAACCAGATCCGGAGTCGTGGGAGTGATGCGGATGAGACCACCTCCTAACACCAAAGATTGGCCAGGCTTGATTGACATCTGCTCGGGGGTTACGCGGGAACTCATAACAAGATCCTGATGATGCTCAGGAAGCACAAACTCGTCGAGGTTGGATCGAGAAACACCAGGAAGATCGATGAGCTCACCCTTTCCACTACCAAATGGCACGCGGATAGGTGAAGCCGTGGTTCCAGGTAGAGACGAAATGACAGGCATGACAGGGTAGGGGACCTCGAGCTGAGCAGGCGGGAGCAGCGAACCTTCTTCCACATCAAACACGTCAGGCTCGTTCAAGTCAGCTGTTTCCAGTTGATTGTCGAGCGGAGCACTACCAGAAGCACTACCTGTGGAGTCGACATCGTCGACGCCTACATCCTGGACGGCAGGCAAGTCGGATGGAGACTCGATCGAGTTCTCAGGGGCTGAGGAAATGTCCGGCTCCAACTGCACACGCATGGGTTTGGGAGTGGGAAGTTTCTCTTGTGCCCTTCCTTTGGGGAATGCGACCTCGAACAGATTGCTTTTGCCCACGTTGACTTTGCCAACCATCCAAGCAGCACCGCCTCTATCCCAAATATCTTCCTTGACCTGTTTTGTCCACCAACCGCGCTTTGCGCTGACACATCGCATGTTGCCCAGTCTGACGTTCCTTCCGGTACGACCAAGAGCGTCACGAAGCGTTTCGCGCAGATATGGCATCAAGCTGTCAACCTGTTCCTTATTCGGGGCGAGGAGATCGGAGCGGGTGATGATGAATGAGACGTCGGCGACACGGTCGCGAACGTATTTCTTGTGCTTGGAGCGGCGGTTTTGAGTGCGTAGGGAGGGAAGATCGAGACGGTTCAGAAGGTTGGGAATCAGCGACATTGGAAAGTCTGCGGCATCGATGATGTGGTAGATATGGTTGTTCTTGTGAGGAGAGTCTTCGATTATGCTACGGATGCTGTCGATGGAGGGATGAAAGATGGGGACACCGGCGTGATGGTGAAGGAGGCTGTGACATCGGTCGCAGATGGGAGTCTGCTTCTGTGGTTGTTCCTGAGCAGCAGAAGCCCCGTTGTTCAAGCCTAGCTCTTGGAGAACATTGTTGTCAATCTTGTCCAGAGTTGTCTGAAAGACGAGGTCCTCCTTTTTGGCATGATCGTGGACAAATTTCCTGATGGCAGACCTACTCAGATTGTAGAAGCCGGCTTCCTCAGGAGCAACCGTCTGACTTGGAGCACCACAGCCAGGACGTGATAGAGGTAGCTTCAAGATCTTCTGCTTGACCTCGAATTCTTTGCGTTGAATCAAGTCATGTTGATCGAGTGCGGGAGAAATTGCCTCGGTTGAAGAGAGGCGTTTCGTGCCAACATTTAGTAATCGTGTTGATGCATATAGAGAGGAAATGGCTGGCTGTACGGAAGACCGAACTAACGGATTCCTCAACAGAACATTGCGAGAGCGAATGACCACTCTACTGTACATTTGGGTGTTGTAACAGCTCGGAAAGTTTTGGACATGTGAGAGTCGATCAAGAATGATTTGGCATGACAAAGCGGCCAAAATGGTCGGCCCGAGCAGCTCCGCCATCCATGACTTGTCCATGCGCCACCATTCGCATGCATTCAATTGCTTTGTACTTTCGACATCGACTCTCTCTCTCATCCAATTCACCTACTTTGCACTGTACAACATGTCTTCGCTCAATCTCGCACGTCTCTCCGTCCGCGCTTGCTACTCGCCTGCCGCCCGCCGCACCATCAGCACATCACCAGCCTTGCGATCAGCATGGTCGTCCGGCCCTGCGCCGCCACGCCTCCCCAAGGAAGAGCAGGAAATCTTCGACAAGCTGACCAAGCAATCCACCGGCGCCTTCAGCACTCCCCAGCAAGTGCCTGAGGAGACAGTCGCCCAAGCCTCGTCCTCGAAGCCTCAAGTCAACCAATCGCCTCAGATCAACCAGTCGCCTGCTCTCAAGGCTGATGGCAAGGGCGAGGAGCTACATCCCAATGTCCGTCGTGGTGCTCCTCCAGAGTTCGAAGGCGACGTCAACCCTCAGACTGGCGAAGTTGGTGGTCCTAAGAACAACCCTTTGCGATGGGGTCACCAGAGCGACTGGAGTTACAATGGCCGTGTTACCGACTTCTGAGTCCACTCTATGCTCCTCTATCCAGCCGCCCAACCTCCTCTTTCACCCTACCAATTTCGCCCTTGATCCTTGACATTTCTTCGACCGCCTCCTTCAGTCCTGCAACGCCCTCAAGTCGCTCCAGCCACTGCTCTCGGTCCCTGAGTCTTCTGCGTAGTCCCGCACTTCGAGCATCCATCTCTTCCTTCTTTCGAATGAGTTGCTCCTCGGCCCTTCCATCGTAGACTTGTCCAGCCACCGTCTTCCTCGCCACCAGCAGTCGCTTTTCCAGGCCTTGCCCGACTGTCGCAAGATGTTCCGCTCGCGCTCGAGTGTGTCGTCCTACACTGCCATGCATCACCTGCTCCAGTATTCGAATCGCCGTCTGCAGCAATTGCGCATTGATTTTGAGAAGCCGGGTCAGTGTGCTCGCTAGCTCGATGCGCTTGACGCTGAGCTGCCACTTTGCTTCCTCGACTTCTGTCTGCAGAGCCTGGACTTGAGCTGGAAGTGTCGAAGGATCTGGCTGCTGCTGTGTTGGATCTGTTTTTGTACAATTAGCATAACTTTCAATGATACCCTTTCGTTTTCTTCCTTACCCAGTATTTGACATAGTAACATGACATTCTGCTCCATGTGTGTTTCGACAGCCGCTCTGACCGTCTCAATATTTGACATGAATTCCTCCACTTCGACTTGAACGATATCCTCATCTTGAGCATCCAGTTTGCCATCCAACTGTGCAGAAACGATTTGTGCTGTTTCCCTCAACTGTGCAATCCCAAGTCAACTCTGCTGCTCATTGTACCATGCTTCGTCGGGACAGAATAGCAGTCAAACTCACCTCGCCGCCCAACCCACCCTCTCCCTCCCCAAATGCAACAGCCCTCACCGCATCTTTGAGCACTTCCACCTTGGCCTGTTCAATTTGCTTGCTCTTCAGTGTGTCTCGAATCTTTACAGTTTCCTTGTCCAGAGCGACAGATTTGGAAACTCCATCTCGTGTTATTTTGTTTGTTGTTAGGTCTTTCCACAATAATGCGAATTGTGGATTCCGTGCCAGCGTTTCTGCATCTGGTTGTGGAAACATTTTTGACTTTCTCTTTTTGTTTTCTGTGATGTTTGCCAAAGACCTGAGAAATTCTCGGTTATGACGATGTTTGAAGTGTTGACTTTATGTTTGGTTTCTAGCAGGCGTGATTGATGGTTGGTAAGGAGAAAGGTCGGAGGTGCTTGCTGCTTGCCCGCAATGACCATCTTGGTTCAATTTGTTGCCAACAATTCATCATTTGTAAGGAAACAGTCTCTCCCGCTACAACTCATCCTGATCCTGTACCCGGATCCAACTCTGTCTGTCCTTTCATCCAAACGCCTCACACCATGAACATTTCAAAAGACACTGACAATCAAACACATCATCTCAAGAAATGGCGAATGCGGCAATAAACTTCTCGTCTCAAAATCTGTTGCTCTCAATGGAGGAGACTACTGACTTAAAGAGACAAGAAAAGAAAGAAGGGCTATGGTACAAGAATCTTGAAAGGGGTGAAGGCCTCCGTCTTGCCAACTATCTTGTCACACCTCGTCACTCATCAACCACTGGCAAAAAACCGCCTGACCTCCTGCAATCCTTCCTCTGGGTATCTCTTTTTGGGGGCGGAATAGAAATGCATTCCTCGAGCAAGCATGTATTCTTGGTGAGTCAATGGGTTGAGTTGATATTAACGGGGTAGGTCGTGTCTTTTGTCATGCATCATCATGTTCACAAGCTGCTTTGCTCGCGTTCCATGCTTTTTGGTCTCGTTATCGTCCTTCGCAAACAATGAGTGGTGTTGTATAATGCTTCTGCAGCTGAGCAACTCAAACCCGGTTTGACTGCAAAGAATAGTCATAGAGGTGAGTTTACTCTTCTTCGCTGCTCTCGCTGTCCTCGTCATCACTGGAATCGGCATGTTGAGGAGCCGATGCTGCTGCGGCGCCACCTTCACCATCAGCGTTACTGCCCATGGCGGCCATCTGTTCCTTGAGCTGTCTGATGCGGTCCTCTTGCTCATGCTTCTTCATGGGCTTGTGCTTCTTCTTTGCAGCGCCGCCCGAACGCGCTGACGGCTTCTCAGGTTCATAGTCATCATCGATCGCGTTGGCGTCCATCTCGACCGGCTCAGCCTTGGGGAAGATGCTGCGGACATAACGGAGCAGCTTGTGCTGCACTTCGTTGGGCAGGTCATCGATCTCGAGCTCAACATCGTCGCCGGCCATATCCTTGTACTTGGCAACGTTCTCGGTGATAATGTTAGTCAACCTCTCTACCTGCTCGGCACTCATGTTTTCTGTGGCGTTACTGATTTCCTGCTTCTCATCGTAGGTAACCAGGCGTTGCTTCTTAGGCTTGGAGGAACTAGTCTTGATGGTAGGACGAGAAATGCTGGAACTGCCGCCCGACTTCTTGCTGGGTTTGCTTGCGACAGTGCTGCTGCTCTTGCTCTTCTTTTTGTTACTAGTGGCCTTGGGCGATGCGCGTTTGCCACCAGAAATCGACGCAACCATGTTCTGCATGGCAGCCAGTTGCTCTCTGAGTAGAGAGATGGTAGCCTCGTTGTTATCGTGCTCGTCATCTTCCTCATGGGCATCATCGGACTCATCGCCATCAGAAACATCTGACACGGGACTAGCGCGTTGAGATTGGGGCGTATGTCTCTTGATCCACATATCCTTCTTGGACCACTCTCCATGGAAAGCCTCCTGAAAGTCTCTGCCCATGTCGTGCACAATATTTCCAGCAGGGTTGAATTTGAAGCAGTTTGTGAACATCAGCTCGAAATCATTTCTGAACTCTTCAGCAGACGCGTATTGTCCTCCCTTGAGCTTCTGGGTGATGGTAGAGATGTCCATGGGGTGCTTGATAATGCTGAAGTATTGGGGAATGTTAAGAGCAACGGGATCGACAGGAATACGGAACGGGGCAGCGAAGCGGTCGTACTTTGGCTTGCGGAACTCATCCAGAATGTGCTCGCAGAACTTCAGACCTGTTTGAGCTTCCTTTCTCTTCGGCTTTGATTGTGAGTAGGGTAGATCGCGTGGAGCCGGAGGGATGACTGCCCGCTTGGGTCTGCCAGCAGTCGAGTCTCTGCGAATCATCGGGGTTCCATCAGGCAGAAGAGCAAATGTCTCGCCAGCAGGAGATTTGACTGGTGCAGCAGGCTTTGCTGGTTCGGGGCGTGGCAGAGCAGCAGGCTTGGGCGATGCCTTCTTAGCGACATGTGACTTCGGCTTGGCTAGTGCATCTTGTCCAGTGGGGCACATTTGCATCTGCTTCATGAAATAAGCTCGAAGGTTTTGTGCTGAGACAGAAGCGGCATGGTTAATGCCGTTAAAGGTAAAGCAGTTGGTAACCATGAGCTCGAAATCAGACACGAGTGCATCGACCGATGAGTACTGATCGTTCTTCAGCTTGTGCTCGATTGTGGTAAGATCCATGGGCTGTTTGACAACTGTCGGGTAGTGGGGAATGTTGAGCGCGACATAATCGACAGGCTTGGTGAACCAGAAGGCAGACTTGACTTTCTTGGTGTTCTTCATCTTTTCGATCAGGAAAGCCTTCTGACTCTTAGAGATAGGGCCAGAACTGATGCGAGGTGTGTTTTGAGGGCGAACAACAGGAACGGCGATTCCGTTAGTTCCACCGTTTGAAGTGACGGGTGCAGGCTGGGGAGTGCTAATAGGTTCAGTTTTCTCAAATTCAGCTTGCGCTTCGCCGTTGAGATCGTCTCCTGTCTTGGTGCGCTTTGCGGAAGGCTCGCTGGTCATATCATCTTCTTCTCGTGCGCGCACAGTTCCTGCTGATGGCGCATCCGACATTTCTTGATCCATCGATGTGTCTACCGGAAGCGCGGCAGAGTTCTGAGCAGTGGGGGCATCCATGGAGGGCGCAGATTCAGCAGCCGCAGTCGAGTCGGAAATGGAACCGTTAGCAAGAGGAAGATCAGAGGCTTGTTCTGATACGGGTTTCGTGTCGTCCGGTTTTGACTGATCAGCAACACCGTTGAGAAGATCTGTGGTTGGGAGTGAATTTGATTCAGAAGTGGAGGCAGTAACACCATCGATGGCACCAGGTTTTGAATCTTCAGTTACCTGAGGCTCCGGCACAGTGGCAGAGTGAGTCTCAGTCGCAAGTGAAGGAGCGTCAGGCAGTTCAGTGTCCTCGGTGATGTGCGCTTCACCGTCACCAAGCGGCTCTGAAGGTGAAACGACAGGCTGGTTGAGGTTCGCGTTAGATGGGATGAACTTGGCAACACCTTCGATGCCAGAAGATGGTTCCGTCACAGGAGCAGCGTCGGATGTAGGTGCAGCATCAACAGTCTGTGAGTCGGCAGGAGTTGGAGGGCCGTTGGCTGAGAGATCAGTCGCAGCTAGGGCCGGCTTCGACACGTCGGGGTCGTCGACAACGCCGTCGAGAGATTGTTTGACAACAGCGTCGACGGACTCTGCGTTAGGTTCCTCGCCAAAAAGATCATCACTTTGTTCAGCGGCGACAGGCAGGTCTTCATTGGGTCTGTAACAATTTCTCAATATTTACATTCGATAATTGATGATGGGATGGAACGGAGGAAGTATGGAAGGTAGTGACGATGATAATAGATGATGGGGATGCAACGAGGTGGAACGACGGCGATGCAGGGAACAGCAGAAGAGGATAAGGGAAGAGACTCACCGGTCGACGTTTGCCATCTCCGGTTGTAGTCCTGTTTCTGCTGACATCTGAGACGAAGATGGGTTGTGCAGCGTTGTGGTAGATAAAGATGGCACGTGAACGGCCGAATAGAGAACGAGAAACGACAATCAAGCGACAATCTAGAGAAAGAGCGCGACGGGACTACTGTTGTACTGGGACAGGGCAAGAGCAAGTTATTATGCGCGTGGCACAAAGGATAAAAATTCCAGGAGCCGAGATGGAAAAAGTGGTTGCGGGTGTGGTGTAGTTGGTCGGCAAAGATTGTTCGGAGGAGAACGTGTCGCGCGAATCGGAAAGCCGGACGTGGACGTGGAGCGTGTTTCGACGCGATTGGAACTCGCAAAAGGATGCAAGTTTGGAAAGTCTGGGAGATTTATGATGCTGCCCCTAGCGCCCGCCTCACGTGACGTCGAGAAAACGCCGTGCGGCTGTGTGTCGCCACAAGGCTGCCGAGTCGAGCAAGAGCAAACGCAGGGGGTTTTGGATAAGCAAGATGTTCTGGGTGGCACGGCTCTGCTTTTTGCAGACGGCGGGAGAATGAGGGCAAAAGAGGCAGCAGATCAAAATGGAAGTCGCTCACAAGCATACAGCTACCTTGGAGGGTGTAGAGGCTGGGCGTGGATAGCAGTGTATCGTGGTTGCCAGATTTCTCGTACTTGCCAAAAGTCTTGGTTGAGAGCAGTCGCCTTCGACCCTCAAACGGACACGGATGCCTACGTATGACACGCAAGGCAGCAGCGCAGGAGCAGCAAGACGGGGTTACAGGAGGCAGGAGTTTTGTCTGTCGCGAACGCAGAGCTGCCAGGCGACACAGTCATGTCAGATACATTCTTTCGTGGAGAAGAGGGCGAAGAAAAAGAGGCACAAGCAGCGGCACAAGGCTCATCAGCGAGCGGCGGATAGTCGGAGACACGCACAGACCTCAAACTTTTGGCATAGCGTTCCTAATTTTTTATCTCATCTGCAAAGCATCAAAGTCCTGGTAGCACACGACGGACCATTTTATATAATATTCCACCATGAGCACAGCAAAACGAACACGGGCAAGACAGGCCGACGCTGGAGCAGCACCCTCGCTGCCGCCATCGAAAAAGGCAAAGACTTCACAGCAAGCTGGCTCTGGACTGGCCTTCCTGACCGATGAGAACCAAAGAGCCGGAAAGAAGCTGCGCGCAAACTACACCAATGGCATCAAGGATTCACGAGCGGACCGCGTCGACGAGTCAAAGGCCCAAGTCGAGCAACACGAGGCCGAAGCACCAGACGTAGTCGAGATTTCAAGTGGAGACGAATCAAGCGCATACAGCGGCTCTGACGACGAAGCCGACGACTCCAAGCCCGCCACCAACGGCACCCACGATGCCGACGCTGTCATGGCCGATGCTGACGAGGATGTGGAAGATGGTGCAGACGGCCAGTCGTTCGGCGACATGCTGCAGGCAGCGCATCCCGAGACAATCGATGTCCAGTCCGCCTTCGCCGACCGCGAGGCAGGCACCCAAGCTCTGGTACCCATGAACCAGGACCGCTCTCTCGCCCTCCCCACAGCCACCTCTCTCGGAACCGTTCTTACCCAAGCTCTACGCACCAACGACCGCGACCTCCTCGAGACCTGTTTCCAGATGACCGATCTCCCCAGCATCCGCTCAACCATACAGAGACTTCAATCGCCGCTTGTCGCTTCCCTCCTCCAACGTCTGGCCGAGAGACTACACAAACGCCCTGGTCGTGCCGGAAACCTCATGGTCTGGGTTCAGTGGTCGCTCGTATCGCACGGTGGCTACCTCGCCAGCCAGCCTGACGTTCTCAAGAAGCTCAAGACCTTGTCGCGCGTCATCAAGGAACGTGCCAACGGCCTCCAATCTCTCGTCACACTCAAGGGCAAACTCGACATGCTCAACGCTCAAATCGAGCTCCGCAAGAGCGTCCAAGAGACAAGAGATGGGAGATTTGACGACGGCGACAACGTGGACGATCATGTCATCTATGTCGAGGGTCAGGACGATCTTTTATCCGACGACGACAACGACCTCATCAGCAACGCTGTGGGTAGCGATCTCGGTGACCTGTCCATGGTCAATGGCGCCGACCAGGCATCGTCCGATGTTGAAGAGGAAGAGGCCGGAGAGGGAATGTTCGACGAGGAAGCCGAAGAGACATCCGATGACGAGGGTGAAGAGCTGTCCGACGAGGACGAGGAGAGTGACGAAGTTGAGGAGGAGGAAGATGACGAGTCATCCGACGATGATGAGGCCCCAGCACCTGTCGTCAAGCCCTCAAGGACGCAGCAGCGCGCTGCTGGACGGAGAAGATGAGCGGCCACCCGAGCGCCGATTATCTTGTAGATATACCTCTTTCGAAGAATGAACGAATCTCAGCAACAGCCACCACCGCTACAAGATGGCTTCGGTCTCTGAGCTTTCGCTTTTCTCGGAACTATCTGAACGGTTGCTATGCGCATCAGGAAACGAGTGTACATGCATCATCCAAGCTGCGACGGAGTCTCAAGGGGTGGGTTTTGAATGTGGAGTTTGCGGCGTTCAAATAAGTTTCTTTCTTCCATCTCTTTCAATTGTTGGATCTTCATGTCCTTTTCTCTGCATGGCGCGTACACTCGGTTCTCTTAGACAAATCTGAGAATGGCATCACTTTACAATCGTTCGTTCTTGCCTGTATGTTCTCGTGTTCTGGGCAACCCAAAGTCACCTTGCCTTGCACGTCTTACTATACGGACAAAGTACATCAATCTTGTGAACAATTCTTCGACATCAATGACACCTTCGGCATACACATCTGTCTATTGAGTCGACCAATCGCTTCGTGTTGTTATTTCCAAAAATTAGGATGTCCACTCTAATTTTGGTGGTGCTCAAAACGCACGGGATCATCTTGTCATTGAGATATGAAGCACAAATTAAATTCGAAACCGGGTTTCAAGCCCCACCAGCAGACCAACACAGATCACGCTTCAACAGTACATGCATAATAAGGTCAAGCACAATACAGAGTATTTTGAAGACATTCGAACCAAAGTTTGCTGCTGTATAGCCATTTTGTTACTCGAACAGCTTGTCACAGGTGCGACCCTGTCATACAAAGCTCGGAAGGATATGGATGGTCATTTAACAACATCATTAACTAGCCCAGCTAGTGCCCCTTATGACCATCAACGGGACTCCGAATGAATGAGAGAGCATAGCAAGTAAAATTTCGATCCATATAAACAAGTATAGTATGGTATCAACCTTTTCACCACCACCGATCGACTGCAGCTGTGGCCTCTGCAATGAGATTCTCAACTTCCGCCTTTTGCGCCTCCAGATTGTCACGAACCCAACTTGAGATCGGATCATGAACCTCTTTCTCAGCCTCGGTATCAAGAATTGAGTTGAGCAATGCCACGCCATCCTCTGCCAACAAGCGAACCAAAAAGTCACCATTGACATGCATGTCACTGGGTCGGTATCTCCTGGACCTCCTCATCATATTCTCACTCGTAGGCCCGGCAATGTCAGACGAAGTCCCAAAGCCATGAGGTGGTAGCACAACCGGTACTGCTTTAGTCGACCCATTTTGCGTGATCGTGGGCGGTGTGCTGAAGGTGAAGGGAGCAATATCAGGATTACGCTGGCATAGCCTCTGCACCCATCGCAGGCGATGCGTAGTCTTTTCGTCGAGAATTGCGAGCCCGAGGATTGTGCCGTCGAGGGCGATGCCCACGAGATCGTCTTTGAGCACGGCAGGAGTCTTTCTTACGGGCTTCCAAGGTGGGCGTACTTTCGCTTCCACGACACGCATGACTGAGCGGAAGAGTTTCGCAGTGAAGAGCGTGTCACGGGTAGCGACTCTAGGAGGTTGGCTGGGGTCTGGGACCCTCAAGCCGACCAGATCTCCGCTTAGTGTACTAGTCAGATTGAAACTCATCTTTGTGTTATCGTCGTGAGAGATGTCGATAGTTGTGTGGCTAGTCGATTGTCTCGCTCCATCGCCCCTGGCGACGTTTCGCAACATCTTCGAGTTAGGATCGTTCGAATTGAGCACCAGCTGAAGCGTAAGCGTGGAGTCGCGTTCAGTTGTGATGTGTATATGCGGCGGTGCAGTAGTCACACGTATACCAGGACTATGCATCACAAAGTCGCATACTTCGCTGAACCTAGAGTTGAAGTCAGTCGATGCGTATACACCGTGAGAATGTTAGTGCAGAAACTCACTTTGATGTCCCAATGTCATACTCAAGGAAGTGTACCGTTTTCCCAGAGCACAATACGATATCTGTGTCGCCATAGGTTGCGATTGCTGTTACTGGAACATCGAAGTGCTTCATGTGCGAAACTTCGATACCGCCTGTTCCACCTACAGCTGGAGGTCGAAGCAGGTACATTTTTCCATTCGTAGATCTGGAAGGAGCGACATCATCAAAACGAGGTGTGCGGCCAACGGCAACTGCGACCAAGATATGTTGGTGTGCAGCGTCGGGTGTCCGTCTGAACGACCATTCGGTCATCGAGTGAACCTTCCAACCGATGTCCGTCTCCCATGAGCAGTTCCAATCACCGGAGCTGATCCGAACTACATCCCGCACCGCCCTGGTCGTCGGCGAACGCTTCCATACATACGAAGATGCGCTGACAAAGCAATTCAGTGACCTCAACTCAATTAGTGTGTGAGGAGATCCTCGAACTTTGATGTTATTCGGAACAATTCCTCGCCTCTCCGATACAGCTGTGACGAAGCACGAGTCTCCTGAAACAACAACGAGAGCCTCGGATAGGGTAGATGTCTCAACATACGGGACCATTGTCATAGCCGCAATCGAGTCTTGCTGGAAGTAGCGTGGGCCGTCTGTAAGGTAAACATCAGATATCGTTATGTCCTCCAGTTTGGCGTCTTTCATAGTGATGTTGAAGAAACCATCGCCACAAGTTGCAAAGGCAGATAAGGCACTTTTTCCCAAGTTGAGGTTGACCGTCGTCAAACCAAGGCTAAAGTGTCTTTGTGATTTAGTATGCAGTGATGCTATTGTATGTTAGCAAATATCTGATTCAAGCCTAAGCATATCTTACAATCCAGGCCGACTTGAAGCTCGAGGGCATAGACTGAACCACCTCGCAAGCCACAAAGTACCACAAGATCGACGGGCTTATCTGAAGTCGTTTGCTCGCCGAGGACGAGAATATCCTCGCAGGCGTTCAAGGCCTCGAGGTCATCTAAATGGTCGGCGTTTTGAGGGATCTCATGCTCCAGATAAGGTTCAAGCCCGTTGGTCGGGGAGACCCTAAAGACATGCATTGTTCCATTGGAGTCACCGGCGACGACAAAGGTCAACATTGTAGTAGAGTGGATGGCCAAAGATATGACTTCACACTCTGTTCGTACCGGCTTACCGAGCTCTGAAACTGATGCCATGTCATCGTCGACATCATCTACTTTGAGTGCCCGTAGTTCTGACCTTCCATCAATTCGAAATGCAATGACTGCACAGGGAATATTGCTTTGGATCGCTGCTGCGACAGCCTTGTGCCCCGCAGGCCACTGTTCAACAAGCAGACTGTTTTGAGCATTGCGGCTGAGCGAGATCGCCGATTCTGTGATTTGAAAGACACAATTGTCCGCTATCATGGCGACAGCGAGCGTTGAGTGCTGCATGTCAAAACCCACAGCCCTCACAGCTTGCAAGTCATGGAATTCACTATCCTCCGGAGATTGCGGTATCGACAGAACATGGGTCTGCCCCGGGGTCGAAAGAACGATGAAGAACACTTCCTCTTCCGGAACAGGGAGAATCCAAGCATGCGAAACAACGCTGAACGGCGCATGGCCTTCAATCCGAGCGCCGATGCGTGCTTCAAGGCCCATCCGTAGTTCTGTGATATGGCCGTATGGTTGTCGACCACTAGGCGCAAACAGAGTGTCCCTCGAGTATAGCGGTACTCTCTTGCGGGAGGTAGGTTTTGCCACCAGATCCAGATTCTCTGACCAGTTTGGTAGTGTAGAAAGGATGAAGCCGTGCATTCCGCCGTTCGGCTCCAATTCAGAAGAAGGAGCTTGACGGCACTCGGTCTAGCATCTTGTCAGCCTTATCCAAGCATATAATCTGACAACGTTCGATACTCACTACCCAGACGCAACCCGTACTTGAAGCGCCTTGGACGATTAGAACGTCCCCTTGATCAGACCTTCCGAATGGCGCACATGCCGAATCTACGTGACATTCCAGACTTCCAACATGGTTGATGACGACACCCTCGCCGGGCGCGTCCTGTTCGAAAACCATATAATAGACATGGCCATCCTCGGATATTAGATAGATATAGTCCTCTTCCTCGTAGTCACCTCCTCTTCTTGGCCGTACCCAGCAGGACCAGAGCGAGTTGAACGAAGCCGGCGGATAGTGTTCTGGCGGATCCTCTCTCTGGAGAAGTAGACCGGTGGTGACGATTGCTGTAGTCAAAATGTTCTCGAAGATTCTTATGCCTTTTGCGGTAGTGAGTACAAAGGCTGCGTTGCCTTTCAGAGGTATCAAGAGATTGGGCAATTCACCCGCTGATTTGATCAGCAACGTCACTGTGAGTTCCGATAGAGCATTACTTACATAAGAATATCCTGTGACCCTGCTTGACCTCCGCAGTTCTGACTTTATCAGAATTCGACCACTCGACCCATACCGGCCGAATGACGCCATCATGCAAGACGATCATGAGTAAAATGAGCCGGTCCGGATCGTGTCTAGGCGGGTAAAGGAAATCCATGAGTAGAATAGTACCAGGTACGTCTTTGATGGTTTGTGAGCTAGAGACAGGGACGAATCCGTCATCCCATTTTTGTTGCCCTGAGCTCAGTAGCCCAGCTTGTTTCACATAACATACGAAGACCTTGTGCTCGCCAATTGCCACTGCCAGAGCTCGAGAATACGGATCTACCGCTATAGCGTTGCCGTGGACCCGCGGTGGGTTGATGAACGTAGGCATAGGTACGCATAACACTTTGAAGATATCTTCGCTGTCTCCAGCTTCCGAAGCTGTGAGGAAGAACAGCTGGCTGGTGCCAATCAAAGTAAAAACCAACATCTGTGGGCCTATAGGACCCTCAGAAGTGTTGCTACAACCACCGATGTCGTCCGGGTACTCCCTAAGTTCGCTTTCGTACGGATCGAAGTAACCGATGACATTGGCCGCACCAATCTCGCCATCGAAGTCACTCTTTGTGGCAATATGAGTAACGTGCGCTCCCGATTCGATCTCGAACAGTTGAATGAAATCTCTGCCTATACAGAGGTAATCGTCTTTCGCTGGCGATCGGATTCGTGCCGGGATTATCGAACGGATGGTCGGAGTCGGTGCCAGTGTCCTCGTTAGCAGACCGAGGGGTTCATTGCTCTTGCCTTTCAGCGGATCCTGTACGGGCTGTTGTGGACTCATGGAGGGCGAGAGGTCTTTGTGTACAACGATGCAAGAGGAAGACAAAAGGAGGTGCCTGAAGCTTTGCAGTTTCTCAAGGCGATGTCGAGACAGAACTTATATCAACAACACACGCAAAATACAGAACCATAAGACAGAGTTCAATCTCAGCAATAACGATGCGACCTGTCACCGAAGAATTTAAGTTTCCAGAGATTGTTGGAGCTGCAAAACGAGAAGCTGAATCGGGTGCTTACTGCATGCAA
The DNA here is from genome assembly GCA_024195555.1 of Aureobasidium sp. EXF-12298. Lineage (NCBI taxonomy): Eukaryota > Fungi > Ascomycota > Dothideomycetes > Dothideales > Saccotheciaceae > Aureobasidium > Aureobasidium sp. EXF-12298. Next base: position 47,618 of record SWBJ01000093.1, on the reverse strand, counting down.
TTGACACGGCTCTGCGCGTCTGGCCTACATGATGAACCAAGTGAGCAAGTGATTCAATAGGCGACGAACTAGCTGGTCGACTAGTCGTAACTGGGAAGCAAACTGACAAGAAAATGGTCCAGGACCCAAGTGATGTCGGTCAGCGGTCATGGCAGCCGCCGGCAGAAGTTGGTCTCGGCTCGGCGTTCGTCGCGCTTCCTTGCGGTCGGATCCGCCGTTAGCGATTATTGGCTTGACGACATTCACCAACACTACACAACATTCCTTTGGTGCTACGACAAAACTCCCTTGATGGCCAACCTTCGTCCAACACAGACTTGTGGTTGCTAGAACAGTCCCGCGGTCTCGGTCTCTACGCAATACAAAAGGGGTCGTCTGTTGCGCACTGCTACTCAATCAGCCGCGCGGACGCTACTGCATGGTAGGCGCATGAAGACGTATGAACCGCAAAGCTGGATTCAGTAACTTCGTCGACGTCCACTCCTCCTTAATACAGTCCAAAAACTATGGACGACAAAACTCAGAGTTCCAATGGAGAATTTGACCATGCTGCGGCAGACTACGACGCCCCAAGCTCTGGCCAACCGTTCTCTAATTCATGGCGAGACGAGCCTCTAACACCTGCCGAATCATCCAAAGTTACGAAAATTCTCCGAGCATGCAAGAACAACGACAGACAGCAACTAGTAGCACTTGCCACGACTTCGGGCGGTCTGGTTGAGGACCATGTCAGACGTCTCGCCTGTACGTAACCACCCTATACTTATGCCACTTTGCATCACCAACACTCTCGCCAGGGCCCATACTGTTGGGCAACTCTCCTACCGACGTCGATCATACAGACGATTGGCAGGAACTCCCCGTACAACGAGACGAAGAGCAAGTCAAGCTTGATGTTCACCGCGCTTTCGTGTACTATCCTCTCAGTATGCACAGCGGAATGGGCCCGATAGCCGATGCGGTCTGCTAATATGCAATAGACGAATCAGAAAAGCAAATCGAGGGTCGTAAGAATGAACTCTCGGACCTTATCACTGGATTACTGCGTCAGCATCCGTGCCTACACTACTTCCAGGGCTTCCACGACATCGCACAAGTGCTGTTGCTTGTCTTAGGCGCCGAAAAGGCTGCACCACTACTGGCCCGTTTGTCCCTTCTGCGGATTCGGGACTACATGCTTCCTACATTCTCTGCCAGTGAATCACATGTGCAGCTACTGCCGGCAATAGTCTACGCTACTGATCCGAACCTTTGCCAGCACCTGGCTGGATTGCAGCCGTACTTTGCCATCGCTGCAACACTGACTTTGTACGCGCACGACATCGAAGAGTATGGCGGTATCTCTCGGTTGTTTGACTTCCTCCTTGCGCATGAAGCTGTGATATCAGTGTACATGTATGCAACAGTACGTCTGAGTATATCAGGGCGACCCTCCCGGTCGATCACCTTTAGCTAACCAGGCTCCAGATCGCCATGACTCGAAAAGACGAGCTACTGGAGTACGACTCCGACGATGCCGACATGATGTATGCAATCTTGTCTAAGCTCCCAAAGCCACTGGACATCGAATCTATCATCACGAGGACGACGTTGCTCTTCGCCCAACACCCACCAGAAACACTGCCATTTAGTGCATGGCGTAAGGTGTCAAAGTACAGTGTACTAAAGACCACCCGTGATCCGGACGAACTTGCAAAGCAGACTCTTGAGGAAGGTGAGCTTCTTCATGCGAAGCATGCAGCACAGATCAAGCGTCAAGAAACACTCCAGAAGGTGACTGCTCACACACGCTTGTTGGCCCACAAATATCGCAAACCTGCTGGAGCATTCACCCTAGCGGTTGTATTCGGTGTTCTGTCACTATGGTTGGGCAGGAACGGAAATGGCACCTCTATCTTGTCGCCGGCCGTGTTGATTGACGCTAAGGACAAAGTATTGTGGGTCATCAACTCGGCTTGGGCAAGTCTCCGGCTGTGAGTGGATGGGTTCATGTGAACAGCAATTTCGAAAAAAGTAGGCTTATGCTGAATGACATTCATGATAAAGTTGTGCACATATTCATAAAAAAAGGGGGTCTACTACACCATCTGTTCAGACAAGCCAAGCTCGATAAACAGCGTATACAACAGCTGTCGAGAAAGGCTCATGTGTCTCTGTCGTTTGTTTCATCCGACTCTGTAAAGAGCTGCCTGTCTGGGTGAACCTCGAGATATCAAAGCAACCCCTGACATATCGTAACTCTGTCAAGATTCGTGACACCTTGCAGAAAGATCCATCTCCTTGCCTTGTCAGTGTCAAGTTTCGATACCGACTTTGTGTAGAGTACGACTCAGGAGACTTTGCACCGGTCAGCCACCAGCTCTTGAAACCCTTGTTTCTGGGATCTCCGACGGCTGGGAAAAGCCCTGACGTTTCATTATGGTAGAAAGATGATCTAGCCTGTTCTACGTGCCAAAGCCTGTCACATGCTCGTGATGGTAGGACATCTGTCAAACGAATGTCGATTGGTAGAATTTGAGATGGTGTTTTAGATTTCATCCTCATCGACCCCTGGAAGGAAGCATGGAAAAGGATGCCGACTTTATCCATAAAGACTGAGCCGTCGATTGCGTATACCCAGGAGGTACGGAATGGCCCCGTCATTTAGATACGAAAATCTGGCAAAATACTACAAAGACCAACATCAGACCAAAGTTTTTGTGGAGAAGAGCTCTGCTTTCTTCAAAACCCTCTTCCTTCCACCGGTGGCGACTCCTGATATACCAAAATCTACCGTTGCTCAGCACGTCGTTCGCGAAGAACCATCCCGATACAAAGGGATGCATCGTGTGACTCTAGCGTTGCTGCACAAAGCTATCCTTCCGCCTCCCCCTTGCTAACCCTGTGGCAGACCTGCTTCAGAACATCTCCGGCCCACTTCCAGTCGTCCCGGGTGAGGTAGATCTGCGCGCTCAGTCTGACCCAATAAGCGCCCCCATAGAAAATGATAGCGATGAAGGTATTGTATTCGTCGACGAGCGTGGATGAGATCCACTGGGCAATCTTGATCGCCTTCTGCGTATCGCCACCTGTAAGAGTAGTGGGATCAAGGGGTAGCCGGACGTTCGCGAAATTGCATCTGGTAAGGGTGCCTTCCTGATTTTGCATAACCTCGGTGGAGAGAATTTCAGCGACCAGCTTGCCTGCCTCGCGCGCTTGATTCTGCGTAAAGCTGACGATCGCATCTTCACCGCTCTTGCCCTGCCAGGTGATGGATTCCCTGAATTTGAGAGCAGCGGGCACGCATATGTACGGTGAGTTATCAGTAGTTCCTACAAATTCGAAGTTGGTGACGAAATCGCTTTTCGTACTGGGCGGCAGGGGGTTATTAATCGACCCACTGTTGTTGGGCAAAGGATGGTAGCCATGCGAGGTTGGCAACGTGGATCTGATGAGACCCTGGTTCCTCTGCGGGACGTATAACAGTGCGCAACCTCTCGGCGTGAACAGCCATTTGTGCGCGTTGGAGACGAAGAAGTCTGGATCGAGTTGTGTAAGATCAAGGGGGATGTGGCCAACACTATGAGCCCCATCTACAAGCGACAAGATGCCATGGGCACGGCAAGCAGAGACCAAACGCTCGAATGGAACAAGTACACCAGGCAGAGAGACGATGGTATCAAAGATCGCTACTTTGGGTCGCTTGCCGGAGGCGATGATCCGAGCAACCGCGTTCTCAAACGACTCACACAGCTGATCATCGGGCATGGGATAAATGTGATCATCTATCCTCAACGACTCGGCGGCGGTGGTCTCAGTGATGTAGCTCACTGTTTTTTCACAAGCCCCATATATCGTAGCGAAGTACAGAATAACATCTCCCTCTGTAAATCTGATGCTCCGCAAGACAGTGTTAACGCCAGTGGTGGCGTTTGGAACAAAGACGCAAGTGTCTACAGGGGCTTTGACCAGATTCGCGATGGCCTCCCTCGACTTGTCTAACGCTTTTGGATAGGCGAAGCGAATATAGCTATCAGGTTTTGCCTCGCACTCGTCTTGCGACTGCCTCAATGCGTCTCTAACGGTACGAGGGAAGGTGCCAAAGCTCCCTATGGATGCGATCAGCATGATTCGGCCACATGGAAGTTGTCCTTCGCTACAGGCTCTGCGACTTGCAACGGGTGCGAGTGGAGAAATCCAAGAACCGAAGGACGCGTTCATGCTTCTGGAACTTGGATGAGGGCATGGTTCTCACCGTGATTCAGGTTCCTGTAGCCTGGATCGAACAAGAATTGGCGTTTCAACAGCTCGCTTCCACATTCAAAAGACGACTTTTCTTCAAAGGTTGTAGACATGGCGATGATACCGGAGTGTGGTTCTCTGAGCTGACTCGATGGGAGATGATGTGGAAAGCCAATGATATAGGAAGTCTGGTGGTCTAGACTAAGCGCCCGAAGCGCGCGCCTGTTCTTGGTGAGTCAATGCTGATGACTGTTTTGGGTGTTGTGACTCAACTCCGGTAGATCATGATAACCTTCGGTAGATGGCGTTCGCAACGTGACTCATGATGCGTCAGCAACTATCTTGGCACGCTGTTGCCAACAAAAGGTCAACATCCAGCTGGAAGGGATCATCACAATGCCTTCCTGATGTCAACTCACCGATTTTGATCGCCTATGTTCATGGTTTCGCTGCGCAAAGGTCGCCAGCATGGGTTTTTTGCTTCAAGAATCTACACCACTGTCAGGCTGGTCGACTGCGAGCACATTCCGACAAGAATCTTCGGTCTGGCTGTATCGGAAGTGGAGGTCGTTGGATTGTCCAAACGAGAAGACTTTTCGACAACCTGTGTACAGGAATGTGCATCTTCTTGCTTCACAGCTGCAGTGCAATCCTGTACGCAAAGCCAGTCGAGTTCTTCCCTGTTGAGTTTTATTTCGAATGAGCTTCTACAACGGTAACAATCGGGTGTTTCAGTCGTTTACACCGAGATGGACTCGCGCCAACGGCTGGCTAACTGCTTGTCACCCTAGCCACAAGCTGTATGACGGATGCTGTCGTATGGTCGTCGAGTTGCTGGTCTGGCGAGGACGAACAGATTCTTACTCAAGAACACCACGCATGCTCATGTTGATACTTCCATGGGGGGATCCGAGGCCGTTCTTTGACCGCCAGTTCAATATGCGTCGCTTGCTTGTGCAATATAAACTGGTTATTCCGCTTCCCGCTAGGTCTTCGATATCGATATTAAAAGCGTTATAATCTTCAGCATCGCAATATACTCCATACGTAACTCCGATCAACTGGAGAGTGTTTGCAAAGCCTACCTCTCTCGATACACTGCTATTCTGAACCTGTGTGCTCATGAGTAGACATCTGAAGATTCTCTGTCTTGCCCCGTGGTCTTGCCCTTGGAATATGATACTGTAGTAAGTCAGATTGCTCTCGTTTCCACGTTCCACTTCAACCGAGCCCTGATCTTGCCTCTACCACTAGTTCGAAGAATGTACCAGGTACGGGCTCGACTGAATTGTATGATAGAATGTGTCCTGTCTTGTCTGCGTCTATCACCGCCAGGTAGGAAAACAATGGTTGGTCGCTTTTCGGAAATCGATTCTCAAGTCGATATATCTTGTAAGAAGTTCGAGACCGCTTCAATTAAAGTCTGCTTTGTTGGTATAAAGCTCGATATGTGCTTAGACGCTGATGTTCCGGAGCTAACATCTCTGGTAGCACAATCAACGCATCCCTGGCGACGACTACAGATATCGACGCTCTAGCACTCCGTTCGCGTGTCATGTTTCACTTGACAGGGTTATCTAGAATGCTGGGTATAACACGCGTTGCAGGTGCTGCTCGAGTGCCGCCTGCGTCATTGCCAACCCTATGCGAAAGTGCACGCCGTTGGCGCATGGCTGATTGAGCTTGTTTCATACCTCGTGAGCTTTCCTTCAACTTCCTCCCTTGGACAAAGCTTGGATGGTACGGCATGAAAACTCGACCTCCAGAGTAACAACCATTGCCTGGTCGCATCTTGTCACTTAGGGCAGCATAGTAACGGTCAAGCTGAATATCTTTGAATCATCGCAGTACTGCTCTTGCCATCGTCATCGACTCCTTGTGTACTCCGTATACCTCCGGCAAAGGCCCGATTTGACCAGGCTCGTGCAATCGTGCGGGGAGGCGCCAACTCCAACTTTGTCTCCAGATCAACGGTCCTAGCCCCAAGCCCATGGAGTTCGAGCGTGCTGCAAACACTTCGCAACTGCGTGACACAGAGAAATAGCCACCATCTGAGCCTCAGTCTGCTTGCTGGTCGTTAACAGTCTTGCGTGTCAACTTTATACCAGTGTACGTTACTACTGATATGCTCAACAGTTCTTATAGGGTCTTGCCAATGATTCGCACGTTTTGACAACTTCTATATATCTCAAGTGCGATCAGACCGTTACGCACGAATACAGCCACGCACGACGTCATGCTCGGAGGGTGCATACATGTCTGTGCCATCGACCTCACGCACGCGACCCATGGAAGGATCGAACATTCTCTGGCCTGTAAGAGGTCGGTCAAGGTGCCAAAGGTCTTGTATATAAACATCTGACTTTTCCCCTCATCGTAATGCATCTCCCATATCGTTTTCTCCACTTTCTCTCTCCACACTCTGTTCATTTGACAGCAAGATGTCTGAAAAGGCAATAGCAAAATCGAAATACTTCGGAATGACTGGAACATGGTTGACAGTGTGGGTCACTGTCGCTTGTGCTACAGACATGACCCTCTTTGGTTACGATCAGGTGTGTAGAAGTGTTTGTACAGCCGATGATATACAACTAAATCTTCTCATAGGGTGTATTCGGTGGTGTGGTTGTAACACAAGATTATATCCAACAGCTTAATCTTGCCAACAACAACAGCCTGCTATCAACCATTACCGCTATTTACGACATCGGATGTTTCTTCGGAGCCATTGCTGCAGTCATGATCGGAGACCCGCTTGGACGCAAGAATTCAATCTTGCTAGGAACTACAATCATGTCCATAGGAGCACTTCTGCAATGCACAGCTTTTGGAGTCCCTCAGATGATCGTCGGTCGTGTCGTTGCTGGCATCGGCAACGGCATCAACACTTCCACGGCACCTGTCTGGCAGGGAGAGACGTCCAAGGCATCATGGCGTGGTAAGTTGGTTATCATTGAGATGATCATGAACATTGCTGGTTTCAGTCTAAGCAACTGGGTCACATACGGGTTCTCTTACCTGGACGGTGGTGCTGCTTGGCGTATCCCACTGGCCCTCCAGTTCCTGTTCATCTTCGTCCTCTACGGTACCGTGCCATGGTTGCCTGAATCACCTCGCTGGCTCATCAGCAAAGGTCGCGTGGAAGAGGCCAACCACATTCTTGCAGCGCTGGAATCGACAACTCACGATGATCCACAAATCATCGCTGCAAGCAACGAGATTCAGTATGCAGTTGACTACGAGCGTCAAAACTCACCTTCTTGGAGCGAGCTTCTCAGAGGCAAGACCGGCAAAGAGGGCGGTACCTGTACGATGCGACGTCTCTTCCTGGGAATGGGTGCCCAGGCAATGCAGCAGCTTGGTGGAATTAACGTCACTTCCTACTAGTAAGGGATTTCTCCACCGTTTTGGAGGATTATGCTGATTTCTATCTGCCAGTCTGCCTACTGTCCTAATTCAGTCTGTTGGCCTTACTGAGAAACTGGCCCGTCTTCTTGCAGCTTGCAACTCTGTCTCTTACCTTCTTTTCTCGTTCATCTCGATCCCCAACATCGAAAAATGGGGTCGTCGTAACATGATGCTCTATGCCTCGCTCGGCCAAGGCTGCTGCTACCTCCTGATCACGATTCTTTTGCGTTTCAACGAAAAGGATGGCTATGCTCACCAGAATGAAGTCGCTGCTGCCTCCATCGCCTTTTTCTTCCTCTACTATGTATTTTTCGGTATCGGGTGGCAGGGAGTTCCGTGGCTCTACCCAACCGGTAAGTGTTTTCACCAATATTGGCATGTTGTTGATCGAACTGACCTTCTTTAGAAATCAACTCTCTTTCAATGCGTACCAAGGGTGCTGCTCTAGGTACTGCAACGAACTGGATCATGAACTTCATGGTCGTCGAAATTACTCCTATCGGTATCAACAGCCTCCACTGGAAGTTCTACATAATCTGGACGGTCTTCAACTTCAGTTTCATCCCTATTGTGTACTGCCTGTATCCGGAGACCAGTTCCCGCACACTTGAGGATATGGACCGCTTCTTCCGCGAGAACCACGATCCTCTTGTGTTCCGTCACAAGGAGGCGATCAGCACCAAGCGTCCTTTGGCCTACATCGAGGCCGAGCAAGACGAGGTTAGACGTACTTCTTCTGTCCATGCTGGCATGGCAAGAGACGCAGCTCGCAACAAGAGCAATGCTACTGAGTTCAATGAGAAGAGGGAAGGCAGAGGTCCTATGCTCAGCACTGACGGCAGCCACGAAGAGTTCAAGGAGGATGCCTAGATTGAATTCAGGTGTTAGAGGTTGTTGTTTTATTACCTACGAGAATCTAAAATATAGCATCAGACATAAGGACTCCAGGATATTTTACATTCTACCATGTCAATATATGAGTGCATCGTTCAATCATCACAAGCATGAGCATCTCTAGAATCTGTTTCGACAATTGGAGCCCGCTGTCTGTTTTATTAGTGTAGTTTCTTCGAGCCATCTCACATGTTTGGAGCATTCTGAGTCGAAACGTTGGTCGTTGAACTAGAGGACAAGAAGGCCAGCAAAAAACGGAAGGAGGTCTGGCCGAAAGGGGCAGGGTGACTATCCGGAGATGCCAAGCGGACATGTCGCCAGCAAGCTGGAGAAGCTCCACCACAAAGTCAGCTACCTGTACATTACAAACCACATCACACAACAAAATGACAGACCAATTGCTAGCACCGCCCACACACCTCTCGCCCACCGAGTCACTACGACTGTCGCAACTGGCGCCCAGATGGCTGCGTAGCCAAGCACCCAGCAGCCTCCCCTACCCGCTCTCTCTCCTCACCACCTCGGAGTCCGCCGAACAATGGCAAGCCAACGAGAACCTGATGGTCGCTTGTTTACGCACCGGTGACGACGAAACTGCTTCTATCTGTCTGGATAAACTGTCCCAGCGTTTTGGGCCCGACAACGAACGCGTACAAGCATTACGTGGACTGTATGAGGAGGCCACTGCGACAGACGAGAAGGCGCTATTGGCAGTGTTAAAGAGCTATGATGAGATGCTGGAGGAAAAGCCGGCGAATGCACCAGTCATGAAGAGAAAGGTTGCGCTTTTGAGGGGTTTGGGCAGGCTGGCCGAGGCCACGAAGACGTTGACTGAGTTGCTGGACAGCTCGCCCATCGATGCTGAAGCGTGGGCTGAGTTGGCAGAGCTATACTTCCTGCAGAGCATGCATGCGCAGGCTGTCTTTTGCTTGGAGGAAGTCTTGCTCATCATGCCGAATGCTTGGAACGTGCGTTATGCTCTCCCAGAACCCTTCGGTTTGACTTGCTTTGCTGACAGAACAATAGATCCACGCCCGTCTGGGCGAGATGCTCTTCGTATCTGCCAATTCTGCCGAAGATGCTGGTGGCAAGCTCAAGCTGCTCGCGGATGCTCAGCGTAGCTTCTGTCGCAGCATTGAACTATGCGACGACTACCTCCGTGGCTACTACGGTCTCAAACTCGTAAGTTCTCCATCTCTCATCTCATATCTCGTCTTTTGGCTAATCTGGTAAAACACAGACATCACAACATCTCCTAGTAGCCTTATCACAATCGAGCAGCAAACCTCCGAAAGCACAGTCTTCGGATGCCACAGTCGGGGACCTACCACCACCTTCCGTAGCTTCTGTTGAGAAGTTGCGCGAACTCTCGACCAAGAAGCTCTCTGAGATCGTAAGACGTAGCATGGGTGGTGAGCGAGGCTGGGATGGCTATGACCAAGCTGAGCTCATCGCCGCGAAAGAACTCCTGGATAGAGACGCTCAGTCGGTTCAACGATGAGCTGAGTTCAGATCTATCAGAGTTCATGTAGATTAAGTAAGAGATACCCAACCCCCAACACTAGATGCGAGAACTATACGCCAGGGGCAAAAGATTCATTGATAGGGGTATTGCATGCATCGTGACCGTCCTCTCCAAAACAACAAAACTACAGACAAATCAAGTTGCGTATCTAAACCAGTCATAAGCTTCATGATGTTACAGTTGCTCAGCTGATGGCGTGAGCGAAGACCTTGCTCGCCAGCTCGCTGAGCAGGCGCATCTTTGCTGGTTGATCCAGTTCTTGGTAGACCGAGTAGACACTCTTGCCCCTGTTGTCTCTGACAGCACCAAGTCTGTTGCCAGCCACGGTGCCTGCAATGGCACCAGGTACATTGGCAATGATGAAGCCCATTGCACCTCCGCTGACTGCACCGATCATGGACCAGAATCTGCCTGTAGGAGAGTTGTTTTCGCCCTCGGCCATACCTTGCTCTCTATATAGAAGTCAGACACGGAATAGTACGAGTGTTGTGAGAAGTTGCATACCTGAGCATTTCCTCAAAGACGTTGCCGAATTGTTCGCTGCTAAACTTGTTCGCATCCTCCTCGGTCTTTGCTTGTCCGCCAAAGCCAAATGCGCTCCAGGGGAAGTTGAAACCTCCTCCTTGCTGGTTGCCAGGCTCTGGTCGTGGAACCTCCTCTTCTGGGTCTCCATAGCCACCTGGTGGCGTGTTTGAGCTGGATCCGAAGCCAGAACCAAAGCCGGAGCCGAATCCATGGTAGCGTCTTGTGGCGTCGTAGTCTCTTCGTCTGGTAGGGTCTGACAGAGTATAGTAGGCGTCGTTGATCTGCTGGAACTTTCTGGTGCGGGATGTGCGCTCGGGCGAATCGGCGGGTACACGGTCAGGATGGTGCTTCAGTGCTTGTCTAGAGGCTTATTGTTAGGTGTGTCTCCTGACTGGATCCAAGGAGACGTACTTCTTGTAGGCAGTGCGAATTTGCTCCTGTGTTGCCTTGGAGTCGACCTCTAGGGCGGCGTAGTAATCTACTGGCGGTGCTGATCGGTTGTCAGCATGCCATTTGACCGATACCTTCTGATTCGCATACCTGACATGACTGTGTTTAGATGGTGTGATGTGTGTTGCTAGGAAGAAATGTGTCCTGCCGCAGGTGCTTTCTCCAGGTTCGTGGTGTTGAAAGGTTCGAGGGCTACGTCACTGCGACGCACACGAATCAGGGATCGACCTTCCCTCCCACGCGACAATCTGACAGCCTCCAAACCATCAAACCTTCTCGAGTCTGTACTTCAGCCTCTCCACATAGGATCTGGACGTCTTCATCCTATCTGACTTAATCTTAGCACAATGAACACTGTTGAGACCATCAAGAGTACGGCAGCGACCCCTACCCAGCCAATTCTCTGAGCTCGTCATGTACGCATCCTGCAAGGTGCGCCATGGCTTTTATACCATCAAGTATATTGACGTGTCATACACTTTCTTAAATGCACTCTTATGGATACTTTTTGTTTCGCAAGCCTCACTGCTCGTACTATCATCTGCCTGCATGCACCAGCATTGTTCATACCGCTGCCGCCTTGAATTCGGAGATTGCGTCTCATACTTTCAGCCTTTGGTCTTCTGGCCAGACATTCGAACAACAAAAATTTCTGTGTGGAAATCTCTGTATAAAAGTCAGGCTCCGTACGCACGTAAATGCTGTGGTTTCGAGGCTACAATTGCCAATTTTGATGCCTTGGGGCCTCGAAGCTTTGACTAGACCACCGTCCAGATTGTCTCGGTTCATTGGACATTATCAGCAGACCATCGCTGTTCACATTGGTCGTTGAGTATTGGATAATAATGATGGACAGAAGAAACACTCTACATGTACTGAGTAAATTGCATGTTATGGAGCACATCATATGCATCCCGAGAATGTCTTGACGCGTTAATGAGGACGGCCGCGCTACTGCAATGCCGGCATGATAGTCTGTGGGAACTGGAGGCTGGTGAGATGGTTTCCTCTCCCAACGGTAGGCGGCCCCTTGCAAGCCATTGCCGTAGTCAAGCTGAGTACCTAGGTCACAAATCGACCCAGAACCCCGAATGGACAAACGTCGTGGCTGTCATGGCAAGAGTTGCGCCATTGCGCTGGGGCGTCAGTGTACGAAGTAAGATTGTCTCAGATTGGTGTGTGCCTGCAGGTTTCAGTCGGGATGCAGCGATCAGGTCAGCCACGGCGGACATCGCTTGCAAGATTCTAGACGTGAGGCACAGCAAGGAGCGCAGAAGGTAGTTCCACGGTCAGTGATTGATGGCAATAATCGAGCATTGCGGTCGTCGAAGTCGGGCTGTGGATCCCTGGCACGAGAGAATCAAAGTATGGCGCAACGGTCTGGAGGCATCCGATTCGTTCCCGGGTGGGCAAAAAGGTTTTCGGTACGCTCATTCGGTACAGACTAAGAGGCCCGAACCCAGCCTAGTGGCGGTTCTCTATCTTCTGAGGAACTAAATGATGATGGCGGGCGATCCAGGTCCAAGTTGATCAAGGCTTGGACGCGCTGCTTCATTGCTCCTTCCCTGTCCTCTTCTCCACTCTGCGTGAACAAGTGTCGCGATTGACCTCGTGCCTGCCCGTGAGCCATCCGAACTCGCCCTTTCCTGCTCTCTCGGTCGTCCAAACCCACCTCGAGTCACTCGCTTCTCGCGCGCCCGCCGCCGAACATTCCTCTGTCCAAGGCTAGATTCATCCGTCGCATCTGTTCTACACGCCGCCCATTTGACGACACGGCCTCCTCGACAAGTCCCCTGAGCAGCACGCATTCTGAAACGCACGGCCGCTGCAACGTGGGCGCTTTTTCTCCGGTTGGTGTAACGCGCGCGACTGTCGTCTCGTCGATGCGCTCGTCTCGACGCAGACAAAAGACAATTCTTCTCTACACTGCAGCCTTTACTGGAACAAGCCACATCTCATCCTCCTGTGTGCCATTCTTCGGATAGATCCCGTCCTGCTCTCGAGTCTCGCTCGTGGCAGTTAGCATACTTCAAGCTCTAGTTCCCGCGCTCCCGATCTCCAATTGGTAGCCTATTTGCACCGCAGCAGGTCCTCTTGATCAATTCACCGTTTGGTTACCATGAGCATGGCTCAGACACAAAACCTCCCGCCCGTATATGGCGGCCATCCCGGTTATCCCGGACCCCCTCATCCTCAGTACGAGCACAGTCGACAAATGCCACTGCAAGCAAACGGACAGGCAATGCAGGCAGCGCCCGTGTCCCAAACTGCTAAGACGATATCAGTCGTTAGAGATGGCTTGCGATTCTCGTTGATTGTCGTGCAGCAGCCCGTCCGAGCGCGCATGTGTGGCTTTGGTGACAAGGTGAGCCATACTCCCCGTGCCACACGATTTGACCCATCTGAGACATTGTAGGACCGCAGACCCATCACTCCCCCGCCATGTGTGCGGCTTGTCGTTACCGATGAACAGACACAACAGGAGGTTTCTGCTGAGTAAGTGGCATCCAAACCATGTCTGAACTGAGCCCCATACTTACGCGTTGCAGTCAATTAGACGCCAGCTTCTTCATCCTCCAGGTTGATTTGTGGGACGAACATGGACAGGTTGAGAAGAACATTGTCAAAGCTGCCACCAACTCTCCCGCTACATCCATCTCGACAGCCACCACCACCTCATATCCTCCGCCGCCAGAGCGTCCAGCTCTTTATGCCCCTCAAGTCCCTTACGCAGATCCCCGCACTGGTCAATTCGCCGGCTACGGCCCCGCACCCAACTACCCTCCTGGACCTTGGGGCTACCCACAACAACATATGCCCATGTACATGCAAGGTGCCCCTCCCCCTGCTGGCCACTACGCACAACCTCCCATGCCTCCCGGCTATGGACAATACCCTGGCTCCCAGCCGCAAATGTATCCTCCAGCTCAATTCCAACCTCCTATGCCACAGCAACAGCACAGCAGCGGCATGTTCACCCGCAACCTTATCGGTAGCCTGACTGTGAATGCTAACCAGCTGCGCGATCCTCATGGAAAGGAAGGACACTGGTTTGTCCTTCAAGATTTGTCTGTCCGCACCGAGGCCGTCTTCCGTCTCAAGATGAGCTTCTTCGACGTCGGTGCTGGAAGTAGTGATGGTGGTTCGAAGCTCTCTACTGGCAAACGCCCTGTTTTGGCTACTGTCTTCTCTGAGCCTTTCCAGGTCTTCTCGGCCAAGAAATTCCCTGGTGTCATTGAAAGCACCGAGCTCAGCAAATGCTTTGCCGGTCAGGGCATCAAGATCCCCATCAGAAAGGATGGCGGCAAGCACGAGGGCAAGGACGAAGACGACGAGTAGACTTTTTCGTCTCCGTTTGTGAAGCGAGCATCTTTCTTGCCAGTAAGAAAGAGGGAAACGAAGAGAGTAGTTCGTGTCGCTTGTTGCAGTCAGACTCGGCTCTTGAACAACAAAGTTCACTCGCCACTACTTTTGAACCAAGATGCGGCGAGCCCAAGCATTTGCAGAGCTTTGAGGCTTTACATGACTGGGCCCACCTCTGGCCGACAAATGTCGACTTCCATGGATAGGCAATCGACAACAATACTACGATCAGCCTGCGAAGCCTTGCTGACAGCGCGTTCACATCTGCCTGCCTTGCCAGTCTGGCTACGGATCAACCTTCGACAGCAACCCTACTCATCCGCTCCGAGACAAATGTACCCGTTCCATCGCATATGGCCACATTGGAATCTGCATACATGAAGCTTACAACAGAACTTTGCCAGACTACACTTATCACAAAAAGGCTCTTTTCAGTAACACAACTCGGACGAATTATTCGACGCTCTGATGTTACTTTGGAGAGAGATGGGGTCTAGCTTTTGGTTGCCGTGCTCTTGACGATGCTTCGGCTTTCTTGTCTCATCCTTCTATACTCCTTTCGGCCTTTTTTCTTGTTTTTGTATTTTTTTTTTCACCTCTCCTTTCCTACAAACAACGACAACCCCCTCTGATTCTGTCATACAGTAGGGACACATTCGCAAAAGCCAGTACATGGGTCGAGACGATACACATGAGCTATATACCCCTTTAACCACAATGAGAGAGATAATTTTAATCCTTTTCTTCTTCTTCCTTTGCACGTCCATTTATGATGTGAGTGACCTGTGAACACGGGCTTTGCGTAGGCCAATACTTTGTGAAGAAGTGTGCATAGATATCGTCGACATCTCGCATCCTCGTGTACTCAAGACCGTGGATGTCTTGTTGTGATGGACAAGGGACGGGGTGATGTCCACGGAGACACTCAATGCTGAAGTGCTCGCATTAAGACGCCAGAATCCATGATTGGACATCGTGAGCATCTTTTTTGATGCCCCAATGACGGTATATCTTGCTGCAGATGTCTTGATTCACGTAATCGAGTTGTCGACTAACATAACAACGCAGTGGGAGCAGACTCGTTTCTTGCATGTATGCTCCAAGTCACTCTCCGTAACACCCAACAAGAGAAAGTCTCCCTATCTTGATCAACCAACCCGCTTCTACACAAACACCTCGATATAAGACAAGCGTACAAAACAGCGTTTTCCATGCTTTGGCAGCAGAGGGATACTTGCTGCTTGAACGGTACATCTTCGAGTCTCGCCTGCCTCGTAGGGTCATGGGAGCAAAGAATGTCGCGTGGCGGACTGTCGCTGATGAGGAACGCTATGCATCTTGTTGGATATAAGTGGCAGGTGGTGGTGATTCGCTCGTGATGACGATGTTGTAGGCTTGATGTTTTGAGTTCCACCTCTTGTGATGTGTTGAATGGCTTGGTCGTTGAAGGAGACAGCAGGTATTATTGTTTGCACCATCAGCCCTCGTCCGTCCTCATCTAGCGATTCGATACATGCCTCGCTCTCAATCCTGGCGGAAATACGTTTTGCTTCGATATCGATCATTTCGGCGCTCGAGGTGTAACATGTCCTCTTAAGGAAAGCGTGGCAGAGTTTCTTCTCGGGACCGCCATCAACCCCTAGAGCGGGTCAATGGATCTAAGTGGAACGATGCATGAGTAAACAGTAAGGAGGTTTAAGCAATCATTGAGGAATCGACATCCTATCGAGGAGAAACGTAGATCAGGGTACACATGAAGAGGAGGTAGTCGATACGAATGATGGCTGATGGTCCCGGAGAGCTTGGGTAAATCATGCTTGGGACACGGTTTGCTTCGGCGGCGTGTACACTTTTTGATGGATGGGCAGAGGGTTTGGGGTGGCAGGGAGGCTTTAATGCCATCGGTTCGACAAGTACTGAAGTGGATAGAAGGGAGAAGAAAGCGAGTGAACTCGTGGCCAATCATTGAAGGAAAGGGGGCATTGACTCGTAATGTAGCTTCCAAAAGAAGAATGATGAGGTAGAAATTTAATAAAGGGTTTGTTAAGAGGGCTGACACTGTCAGGAAGGTGCAGTCTGTCAAAATCTGGCAGGAGAGATACAGAGCAGATTGGATTCGTAAACTGTAGATTGCAGGAAGTCACGATTCATATTCTGTAGCAGAGCAAGAGCCAGCTCAAGCAACTGGCGCATCCCCTTGCTCGTCGAAATTGATCTGTCTCTTCTTCTTCCGTTTTGTTTTGACAGTCGCAACGTCGGCCTCTGCACCGGTGTTCTCTACTGCATCCTCCACATTCTCATCCTTAACCTTCTTCTTTTTCTTTTTCTTGACCACCGTGGTGTCTTGCGCATCATCACCTAATGGCTTTTCCGAGTCTAAAGGCTTCTCCTCTTCGGTCTTTGTTTTCGTCTTCTTCTTTTTGCGCTTGACTACAGTGCCTTCTTCGGGTATATGACTTGCTTCTACTCTCTCCTGTGCTCGCTGCATCTCCAAGCGGGCGCGTTCGACTTCCTTGATCGCCTTTGCCATCTCTTCTTCCTCTTGTTGGCGACGTTCAAAGTCTAGTTGTGTTTCGCGAGACGACGCGTCTTCTGACAGCGATAGTGACGACAGACCACTGCTGTCAACATGCAATGGAGACTTCTTGGGCCTGCTAAGAAGAGATGGCTTAGCCGGTACCGCTACAGAAGTTGGTGTGTCATCGCCGATCGTCTCGTCTTGAGCAATCTCGACACGTTTGTTGCGTGACTTTTTCGAGGCTTTGGATTTGCGCAGGCGGTCTGCTTCGGCCGCAGTATTGCTACTGTCTAGTTGTAGGTCCATGATAGGGATTGAGTCAATATCCAAATCTTCGCCATTACTGCTCTTGAGGATATTGTGCAACGGTGTCGAGGTTCCGGATCCGCGCTCGGAATCAATGTAAAATGGATCATCGCGATAACGTTCGCGTCTCTCGGCCTTCTTCTTGGCGATGTCCTTCGGATCGATATTGCGGTCTTCGGACTGGTAAGATCCAGACTGCTGTGCTTCTTTGGGCTCCAGATAGTCGGCGGCTGCTGTGGGCTGGACCGCTGTTGCCGAAGCCTTCTCGAAGTAGAACTTGGAAACATTATCTTCGTCGGGATACGACATGTCGTCATAGTCTGCTTGGGACAGAAGTATTTGCAAATTATCATTGATTGGCGTGTCAAGATCCAGTCCTTCGGTGAGGGGTACCTTTGTGAGCGCACCAAGAGCAACGGGATTCAGCTCCTGGCCCATGAAAAGGGAGGGTATAGCCTGAGTAAGTAATAGCGGGGCATCAACGAATCCATCGTCGTCACCCTCGACAGCATGTGCTTGAATTGCTTCGGAGGTGACACGCATCAATTCCAAGTATTCAACAGCTCTTTCTTGAACTTCAAGATTGGGATGTTGTACAAGCGGTTCCAAAAAGTGAATAATTCTAGCCATTAGCAGATCAGTTTGTGATTTTCGAGAGGCGGTCCATGATCTTTCTTGGTTCGAGGTCAAACGAACAAAGACTTTGGGTATAGCCTGGACGTAGATGGCAAGGATATTGGAAGGGAGCTGGGCGCTCGAAGAGTGGAGCAGTGAACTCAAGACAGATTGCGGGTCAGGAAGCAGATCAGGGTATTCACCGACCATCCAGGCTACAGAAGCGAGAACGGCTTGGGCACCATTGCCAGAGGCAGGGAACATGTCTCTTCTCCGCTCGACTATCATGAGCGATTGAGCAGCAGCCACAGCTTCAGGGCGCACACTTTTCACGCGAACAGCAACATTCTGAAGTTCGAGGCCAATGTTGTGAGCGACGTCTTTCGTGGACTTTGGAGAATTGTCCGAAGTCTGGGCGCTCACGGTTGGGCAGTGACCAACAAGGTCGACCAATATGCCAACATACCACTCAAAGTCGGTAATGTTGGAATATGTGTCTCTTGAGCACATGTCCAGTATCTTCTCGATGACACTCTGGCGGTAGTCTTCAGGAAGCGACGGGGCTTCAGAAGAGCGCGCTTCTCGCCTTCGCAACGATTCAGCTGCCTCTTCGTCATCCGAGTCCCCCGAAGGAACTACGCCAGCATGCATGCCTCTGTCGTTGGTCGGATCATCAGCGGCCGAGGCCGGAGTAGCCTCTCTAAGCTGTCGAAGAAGACGTTCAACAATAGGCATGAGGTTGCTAGAATCGACCATTCCAGAGACCAAATCTAGAGCTCTGGTACGAATCGAGATATCGGGATCATCAATACACTCAACAACAACGTCAGAGTGTAATGCGACAAGCTGAGGATGAGAAGCAACGATCTTGTTGAAGGCAAGCAGAGCGACGTATTTCAAGTTGGGGTCACCCTCAACAACAAGCATGCCGCGGAGCTTGCTCACACAGAGACGAGCGATCTCATCTCCTTCGACAGTTCCTTCTGCACCGTCCAGAATGCCACCCTGAATAATACCGTTAATACACTCGTAGAGCAAACTCATTGCGGGAGTTGTCTTGATCAAAGTTGTCAGGGGAGGCAGGAGCTTCTTGATCAGTCTGGGCTCCAGGGGTACAAGGGTAGCGAAGAGCTTGATGATCTTGATGGCCATCCAGTTGTTGGAGCCTTGGACCAGTAACTCAAAGAGACGAGGAGCCAGGGGCAAGAAATCGTGTGGCCTTCTCCAGCCTAGCTCACAGACGACATTGATGATGGCAGCAGTGACGCTCGAATCCTCGTTCTCGTCAAGCAGACGCTCTTTTATCTTTGGCCATGCTGGGCGAAGGGTCTCTGGGTAGACCAGGGCCAGACGGTATAGGGTGACAATGGTCTTCTTGCGAATTGTGGGCGAGGAATGAGTGAGGCGGGGTAGGAGGTCAGTCAAGAGCGAGTTGGCCATGGAGGGGTTGACGACATGAGGAATGGTGACCAGGGGAAGACCGATGGTAGGAAGTTGCGGCGAGTTCAGGTCCTTCTTGAGCAGGTTCTCGGCCAGCATCAAGACCTCGGTGTCTGGGCGGAAGGTCTGGACAGCAGCGAGATAGCCGACGCGCTTCTGCAGGTACTTCTGGCTGGACATGACCTCGAGAACGTTGAACGAGGCCCAAGACATGTCGTGGGCGAACATTTCGAGGTAGACGAGCTTGAGTAGAGCCGTGGCCTTGTTGTCCATGTCAGGACTGCGAACTTCGCGGCGGCATTCCTTCAGACTGTTCTGTATGTATTCCTTCTCATTGCCCTTGTGATTCCGCATGCCCCGGATAAGGGCGTAAAGATCTTTTTCGAACCTGGTCGTAGTAAGTCGCCGTCGCTATGGCCATAGTCGCATCTTGGTGAAGCCTACATGATTGCGCTGCGGGCCTACAAGGCGTCACGCGAGGTTGAGTGCGGTCGCAGAGATAGCTTTGTGGTCCTATATCGATACCGGCATTATATCTGCAGCATAGCGAGCGCGAATCGAAAGAGTGTCTGCAAGAAGATGGCGACTCGTCGTGTTTGCTAATCAACACCGCTCGACCACTTTGGAGAGTCTCGGTCAAAGTGGCAGGAGCGAGCGTCATCGCGCATAACCCACCACTTGGATATGTGTCGGCTTGTGCAATTCCATCCCACGCTTATGCAGCTCCACCATCAGCGAGCATTCTATCCATCAACTCTCTCTTTTACTGATATACCTAACAACATGTCGGTTGAATCGCTGCGCTCACTAGAGCAGGTGCGCCAGCGTCTGAACACGCTCGCCAACACGATTGGCAAACTGCTGCACGATCTAGACAGCAACGACCCCCTCCCTTCGTGGTATGCGACAAGACCATGCTCGTGCCCATCCAACTGCTCACTAATGCCCAAGCCCTTGAACACAGGCCCTCACTGCAAAACTCTGCCAACCTACTCTACCACAACCTCGACTCGCTCCACAAGGTCCTTGCCGGTGCTCAGCCTCTCCTCGCAAACGCTCACGTCTACCCTCTGCCCTCGTACCCAGGCCGCACCCAGGAAGACCTGCTCACCCAACTGCTGCGCAAAAAGTTACAGCCACAAGTCGAAGACTGGATTGCCAATGGCGAACGACATGCCGCGGATAATGCTATCGACCCCAATCACACCAATGGCTCCTCTGCGAATCCTACTGTTTCCGATCCACAACCCATGAGCACAACCCAGTTGACCGATCTCTGGGAATGGGCCGGTCGGGAAGGCAACAGAATCGCTCGCGACATGGGCGCTGACGCCTTTGACGACGTTTTCACCCTCGAAGAACACGAACTCGGCATCGAGACTATCGTTACTGGTCTGCGTCGCAAACTGTGGGATAGCGACGACGAAGACGAGGACGAAGAAGGGGATGCACAAGCAAAAGCAAAAGACGACAAACACCTCGATATGGATGTGGACATGGTAGACACCATCCCCGAGCCTGTTAAAAGACTACAACGACACAATGTCGACCCTTCAAAGCCGCCAATGAGCATCGAACACATATTGAGATTCGCTCTGACCGCCAGAGAACCCCCGAACGCCGTGTAATCAGCCTTCTACGCTACTGCTTTGCTCTTTTTCACATATGCCATGACCGAACAGGTCGTTCTGCTATTTAAAAGCTAGAGCTTGTCATAAGGCTCAAGTTCAAAGGGATACGTTACTGTGGTGCTGTGGACAAGTCTCATAGATATCGAGAGAAATGAAGCTTGAATTCAGATGCGCCGAATGATCTGGTCAGAATAACGTGACTTGAATGCAAACCCCACCCCCTCCCCTATGTCAGCCTAGCTATCTATTTCAAATCGCCATTCAGGAACCCGTCGCACAATAAAGGTTTCACTCGCATGTAGTTCATGTCCCTTCCCGCCTTGCCTGTTCCTGTCTTTCTCGTGTCCCTCGTGTCATTCCGTCTTCACACCTCATGCCCCTTCGTTGACAAATGAATGTTTCCGTCTACATCGCTTCCGTGAAAAAAATACTTGTGCGAAATAACGACATCCAATCAAGACTCGCAGGAGGATATGCAATAATCAAAACGCGTGATCAGGGTTGACAGTTGCTGTGTGCAGAGCATGACTTGAGTCGTCTCATCTTTGTGCCGCGGTCGGATCTTTCTCGTGAGGCTCAAGTGATGTCCTGAATCTTTGAATCACTCTCACAGATCTTGTTGTCGGTGTTTGAGCCGAGGGCATTGGTGATACGATTGCACTCCGAAGTCGGTCGTTGGTGTTTCCTGTCCAGCAAGTGTGAATTGCGTAAGAAGTGTCCGTGATGATAACCATAGTTTCATGTTGCTGGTGTTCTCGGTGAGGTTGGCTTTGAACGCTGATAGTGTTTCATCGCCATTTGTTGACAATGTGAGCATCCCGAGAGGAGGGCTCAGAAGGTCCATATCTGACACCAGGACCGTAGTTGTGAACGACAACCTTGGTGCTGGATACAACTGGTTTGCCGCCGGACGAGTTGGACGAGGGCGTCTTGCCGCCCGAAGACTTGGAGGAGGTGTTGTTCGAGGGCATGATGATGGTATGCGGTAGAGATAATGGGATCGAATGTGGTTGTATTGTTGTTTGGTTGTGGTGTTGGTTTGGCGTGCAGTCGTGATGTTACTTGCTAGTTGGTGGGCAGATGGAATATGGTAAGTGGGAGAGGGAAGAAAAGGTCAATCTCTTACGGCACAGACGTGGTCTTTATACTTGGAAGGGGAGAGGAACAAGGGAACAACCAAGAGGTCAGTGGCTATGCGGCCAAGGCACATCCACCCTCTCTGCGACGAGGTGTGCCACGATGATGAGATGGACCAAGTTGACGCAAGCAAACCTCGGCCGCGGCCGCGACTGCACAATGTTGAGGGACTTGGGCCGAAAGTAACAGGCAACTACGTCGTGACCTTGCTCGGCCACCGACCTACCAGGACACAGCCCCAAGGACCGAAGAGTCATACTCTCAAGGCGACAGACCAAGGACAGCAAGGCCGAAGCACCGTTGGCATGATGCCAAAGGCAGCCGTCAAGGACCAGAGCGTTGAAGACTCGAATTCCATGCGCGTTACACAGTCTAAGGGGGTACCTGCAGTACTCCAGGCACAACTCGGTTGTTAGGATACGATGCAAGGAACGAGCAGGTCAATGAGAGAGAGCTGATGTTTAGGCTGCCATCCACCCGTCCTCAGGCTAGTGGCTGCCTGGGGGGTACGTTCGTCGGTGTACACATCCCTCAGAATGTAACAGCAGGATGCGATGGCAGCGCAGCATCACCGCCAGAACAGCACTTCGGTGATGTAGTTTCGATAGAGGCGGTGCTACAATCAAAGGGCGGCGCAGTTGAGGTGAAGCTGCCAAAGATGGAGTCAAGTCGCGTTGGTGGCCCGTGCATCGAGCACGCGGCCAACACGAAACCCAATCTGCCCTGTTTCAAACAACCTTCTCTGACAGAGGAATCGATGAGAATAGAACACGGGTGGTTGTCCCTCTCCACTCGGAACCTGAGAACGCGTTACACTGAGGAGCCATGTGTCTGCGTGTAGACCAATCTCGTATCTCGTGCCCTGCCGTCACAAACACATCGCCAACACCCGCGTCATGCCTTCACATGTAAGTGGACGCAGGTCCATTCAGCAAGTACAAAAGACTGTCATCGCTATGCGATATGTCACATGAATACAGATCCTGGCTGTTGACGGATAGAGATGTCTCCGACTTATGCCGCCCAAGCAATCAACAATAGACAAGATTAGACATCATGGTTCATGTGCCTATGAAGCATCGTCCTTCGCGTCACTGATGTGTAGCCATCCCAGAGCAGTCACTCCGTCCCTCCTCGAGCTTCCTCCGCACATTTACAGCAACTCGAATTCGTCTCATCGCTTATTCTCCCACTCGACCTTTCTTATGCATAACAAGATATTGCAATGTTGTACTAGACATGTCAAATAGACTGTTTCATTGATCAGATCAAGACATCTCAGACTGGCTAGCCGCTGTTATACAAGATGCATGCTGAAATCATCGTCATTAGATCTTGAGAGCTTTCATGGCCTCCCCTGGATCTTGCTCAAGCTCGTCTCTGAGAATCTTGATCTGCTTCTTGAGCTGTTGCCACAAAGGAAGCTTGTCCAAGTCGGTGTCATGGTGTCCTTCTTCCTTACCGCTGACTGCCAGAGCTAGCAAGGATGCCACAAAGGCCTCCTGCATATATGCAAAGGAGAAGCCATCGGTGATCGACGACACTGCCTCACAGACTCTGTCTGGAAACTCAACCTCTTTGTTATCCTTGAGTTTCGCCTGCCAGAACTTTGCGTACTTGACACGCTGCTCGTGATTCGGGTTGGGGAAAAGGTACTTGCGATCGAAGCGGGAAGGACGCTTGGAAATTCCGGGATCCAGACGATCGAGGTGACTGGAAGAAGCAGTCAGCAAAAGTCCTACTACGGCGGTTCAACCTCTCCATGAGCCTGTTCTAGCCATCGTGCTCGCTGGTTGTCTGATACATAGCCCACCAAATCGGTTCATTGAGCCTTTCACATACTTTGTGGATCCAACCATGAAGATTCCATCGTTCGAACGCAGGCCATCCACCTCATTCAGGAAGTAACTGCGGGTTTGATTGGTGATGATGGAGTCGAGATCCTCAAATATAAGGAAGCAGGGGGCGTAACGACGAGCTTGTCCGAAGATCAGGGAGAGTGAGTACTCAGGGCCACCGTAACTGCGAGTTGTAAGCTTCCAGCTACGTCAGATCAAAATATATACATACCTAACGAGTGACTTGACGTATAGAGTAGGAACCGGGTCCTTGCGTTTGTAGAGCGAGTGCATCAAAGCCTTAATACTGATCGTTTTTCCGTTCCCGGGGGGACCCCAAAAAATGGAGCCTCTTTTCCAAGGCACCTTGAGCTTTTGGTAAGTATCTTGGCCATCGTAGAAGTTGTCGACAGTTTTGATCAGGTCTTTCTTCATGTCTTCGTCGAGGATGACATTGCTCCATTCTGCTTCCTGAATGCTATCCCACAACTCGTGGTTCTTCTGCCAGTAGCCTTGATCAAAGACAAGGACTGCTCCATTCACGCTGTTGGTAAAGCGCCCAGCTTCGAGCAGAAGCTTCTCGGTTGCCTGGATCGAAGAGGACAAGACGTACTGGTTGCGGACGACTGGATAGTATCCTTGACCGTCACGACCTTCGGCAATGTAGACCACATACTCCTTACCCTCCCAATCGACCAGGAACTTGCCAAACTTGACGCTGTCAACTAGTCTACCCTGGTCGCCAGTGAGGCGCTTGGCAGGCGGTGCAAAATCTCGAAGGTACAAACGGTCGTTCTCTTTGTCGATTGGAGCAGCAGCGGCCTTTCCAGAGGCAGCGAACGCCATGATGTTGCATGAGCTCACCGGCGTCACAGTTAGGTGTAGTTGGGGATACTCGCGGCGAATAGCTTCGATCAGCACGGCATTGGTGTCCACGCGAACGCCGGAGGCATGTTCGAAGTATGCATTTGATGTCTCATTGGCGAAGCTCGGGTTGGAAACAAAGTTCTCTCCCGTCATGATGGAGAGACTGGTGGTGGATGTGCTTAGTATCCAGAATGTGTCTTTATTCTCGAGTTGAGATGTGACGCAGTCACAGCGGGATTCGTCGGTAAGTAATGTGTGCAGTCTTGCAAGAAGCCCTGGGTCGTGCAGGGAAGAGAGAAGAGGAGTGAAGGGGACAAGATAAACAAGATAGCAAGGTGATGCCTAGCTTGCGAGGCGCGGGGTACCGAAGGAACGAGCTATCGAAGGATGCAGTCCAACGAGTGCAGGAGATCATCGTCTCTGAGTTCAGATCCTTCTATTTTCGTCTTGTATTCCAGGCACCAGCACATGTCGTTTTTTCATTCCATAAAAGAGCCTCCGAACTGATAATATAGAACCATGCGCATGTGGAGTGCTCATCAGGGTATTCAGCCAGGGTATCCCACCTAGCATGGAGACCATGACGTCACTTGAGATTCTGTCCAGCCTGGTCGGCAGACTGTACTGGCGCACTTCGACGTCGAGTATTATGCTATGCCACTGATGATACACATGTCATCGTAGGAAAACTTGTCCAGTCTCATGGTTCTAGGAGAAGAGACATCCATTGCGTGCTTGAATGTTGGAATGGCGTCGGCAACAACAAGGCAATAACACCGATTGCGGGGGCTTCCACGTCTTTCTAGAGCACGCCTGATGCGTAATATGAGGTTCATGACTTTACGCCTCAAACCAGGAACCATAACCATACCTTGTCTCCCCAGTCATACATATTGAGCATTTGAACAAAACAACAACTAAGCCGATCTCGTTACACTCAAATACTCCAATCATGTCGACTGTCCTATCACTCGAAGGAAAGACTGCCATCGTTACTGGAGGTGCTGGAGGCCTAGGTCTCGCTATCACAGAACTCTTCCTGGAAGCAGGAGCAAATGTGGTCGCTGCCGACATCAACACGGATCTGGTCCAGAAATTTGAGGCTTCTCACGACAAGTCGAAAACATTTGCCGTCGAAGCAAATGTGACGCTAGAGGATGACATACATGATTTGTTCAAAGCAACAATCAAGCGATTTGGTCAAATCGACATCATCGTCAACAATGCAGGACTTACTGATCGTCTTGGTGAGTAAATCCAGGCCAATTGACACAGCAAGTGGTTGCGTGGTTCCTTAGTGTCGTGTTCCTCGAGATTGGTGGCCAACACGAAGGACTCGTGAATTGCGTGTGAAGAAGGTCGATTTGTTTCTTTATGAGGCTGGGTTTGCTGACTCACTGCGTTTTTAGATCCGGTAGGCTCATTAGAGAAGGACCTTTGGGACCGTATCATCGCGGTAAATCTGACTGCCCCCATGATGGTCACCAAGCTTGGCGTGAACCACATGTTAGAGAAAAAGATCAAGGGCTCGATCATCAACATCGGATCCGTGGCCGCGCTACGCGGCTTTGCAGCTGGTAAATTGGGTTTCCACAAAGATAAAGTTGAACACGGTGCTAACACGCTTCTTCGCAGGCGCTGCTTATACCTCATCGAAGCATGGTCTTGTAGGCTTGACAAAAAACACAGCTGCGTTCTACACGGAAAAGGGTATCCGGTGCAATGCTGTCCTCCCGTCAGGAATGGAGACCAACATCTCCAGTACCATCAAAAGTATAAACGACGAGGGCTATCTTACCATGATGAAGGGACCCGTGACCATGGTCAATCCCAAGGAGGTTGCTCAGACCGTCTTGTTCCTGGCCTCAGATGCCTCGAGCACAGTAAGCGGATCATGTATCGCTACAGACCTTGGTTATGCAGCTTCTTGATCCAAGCATCTAGAACACCAAGAAATCAATTGTTGCAACACACAATCTCCACACGCCGTGCGCAAAACAGATCAGGGATAATCTTACGATTGGGACATGCATCGTAACCTCGTGCAAAGACGCGAGTGAAAAGGCGGGCTGTTCAGACTTTGTGATGTTCTCGTACGCAAGCATCCTGGGAGATGCTAGCTGGCAAGACATGGTTTGACGCCAGTAGTAAAGTGGAGTGTCGGTGAGGATGATCAATAATGTCGCTTCAAAACATATAAACTTAATGTTGAGTAATAATATAGAGAACATGTGCATACCCAATCAGGAACCTCATCAGCGTAGCTGCAGGCTAGTACATGAACAGCGAGGGCTAAGTGTACTGTACTCTATGCTATTCTCGTTCGACCCTTCGGTGGTTTTCTGATTGGCCTCGCCTTACCAACGAGAGGGCTCTCATCCTTCCGCGCTCGCTAGCTGAACCACAAAGCTGCGAATAAAGACGAGTCGCGCAGGTCAACCCATGTCGACTCCATACTGTCTACTTGCATAGGATGTTTCAGAGTTGAAAACAGGAGCTGTAGGATTCTGGGCCGCAGAAGTGCGGGATTAAGAGCGTGAGACTTGGGAGAATATCACAATCGTTGCAAGTGTATAACAAGAACTTCCAGAAGAACATCATACATGCTGGAGCGTCTGCGTTGGTGACCCAGTACTACCAAGGCGTTGACCGGTAACGGCCCTTGGACAGTGTGCACGAGTATCGTTTTTGTCATCCACGGCATCTCGGATAGAACTGGCGGGCGAGAGCTCGTTGATCCATCACCGTGCACACTATCCGCCAGATCTCCGTTCCGCCGGCCCATTCGTCGTGTCATACAACCGAACATTACCAAACCGAAATCACCAGCGAGAACCGAGGGCTCGAGACAACATCCGGCGCTCGAGATTTCGAGCATTTGTAAGGTGTCCACAACAGCGACAGAGGCGTGCGCAAACCCCTTGATGAAGCGTTCGTGCGGCTCGCGTTTACCTTTTCGCGACGGGCTCGCGGCTATTGATCGACGGATAATCATGCACCGAAGGAGAAGATCGGTCGAGCAAGCGATTAGCCGAGAGCAGACTCAGAAAGGGAACACGAGATGCAGCAATTTGAGCATTCTGCAAGCCGGCGCGATGTTGTGAACAATATTTTGATTGACCTGCCTGAATGGACGAACTTTCACTTGGTTGAGATGAAGCCTTTTCGCGCACTGATGGCGTTGCTTGGCCTCGAGAGGTAAGCAAATTATTCACGTTCGGTGGCGTTTCGTTATTTGCTTTGCGACGCCTGAAAGCCAGACTCTCGACATCTGTCATCCATCTGGGAAGCCACGGCATCGGAGACAAGCTCTCGCGATGGCGCACTTCGAGAATGGAAACGACGAGCAAAGGCATCACGCGCGGGGTGCAGAGACTCAAAGGGTGCCGCGGCAAAGGATCGTCGCCTGGGCTGACATCGTCGAATTGTTGGCAACAAGTCCCAGGATATATGCAATCGGTTTGAGAGCCATTGTGTCGGCTTCCTCGAGCGAACTCTCGACACACCCAGAGACATGGCTCATGCAGGGTATGCAAGGACCTCGCGGAGACGGCGGCTTGTCGGACATTGTTGAGGTCCTCCGGACAACTGACAACGAGGCCATACGTAAAATTTCGTGTGCTTACACTATGTCCTACTAAGGGAAGCCTCAGGAATAGGTCTCAAAGACACTTGACAGATCAGGGAATCGAACCACTTGATCACTAGGTAGGGTTGACAAAGCAATTGTGGTTGGAAACAAGACAAGCAACGGTTCTGTCCCTCACAACATCAGCGGCACATCAGGACCTTCCGCACGCTAGCCAGAGCTAAACAGACTCCACGCGGAGTACCCCAGGTAAACAATCTCGTCATGAGCTAGCGGTACCGAATATATTATGTAGCTCCCCCCTTGCCGTTCGATTTTTTCCATCTCTCCGCATTATCAACCCTCCTATCCCTTCGACTCGATCCACTTGCTGGTAGCAGTCCACTCCATCTCTTCTCAACTTCTCCTCAACACAACAATCCTCCAATATGTCTACTGCTCAGGAGCAGAACGCTATCAACGCCGAAGGCTACGCCAAAGAGACCAACGGTCTCAATGGTGTCAATGGCTACGACCACGCACCTGCCAACCTCGCTCCCATGAAGCAGCGCAAGCCCTACGACTATGGCGGCAATCCTCTGGCACATATCAACACTGGTGAATCTGTCCGCCTTCCTGCCTTCGGTGGTGAATTCCAGCCCGGTCTCTACAAGCCCATCGCCGACCGCAAGTTCGCCAACCCTGCACCTCTCGGCCTGAGCGCTTTCGCTCTCACCACCTTTGTCCTCTCTCTTATCAACCTTGGTACTCGTGGCATTACTGAGCCCAACATCGTTGTTGGTGCCGCCTTCGCTTACGGTGGTCTCGTCCAGCTCCTCGCTGGCATGTGGTATGTGCCCAAGGCATCACCGAAGATTTTGCGACAGTAACTAACAACCATTCAGGGAGATGGCTGTCGGCAACACTTTCGGTGCCACTGCTCTTTCGTCTTACGGCGGTTTCTGGATTGGCACTGCCATCATCCTGACTCCTGGTGGCTTCGAAATCGCTAGCGCTTACGAGGGTACTTCATTCGACGACGTGTTTGGTTTCTATCTGATGGTAAGCAAAAGCACATCAAGACACCCAGCACGCTCGAAGCTGACATCTGATTAGGGCTGGTTTATCTTCACCTTCATTCTGCTTCTTTGCACGCTACGCTCGACTGTCGCCTTCTTCTTCCTCTTCTTTACCCTCGATCTTGCCTTCCTCATGCTTGGTATCTCCTACCTCCAGCACGGAAACGTCGCTTGCCTCAGAGCCGGTGGTGCTTTCGGTATCCTCGCTGCATTCGCTGCTTGGTACAACGCGCTGGCCGGTATCGCCGACTCCAGCAACTCGTTCTTCATCATTCCCGTCGCTCACTTCCCCTGGTCCGACAAGGGTCGCGAGAAGCGCGAGAAGGTTGACAACTCTGAGGCTCGTGCTGCCGAGTCAGTCTAAACGACAATCTCAACGGGCATTGTTATGGGTGTTTCGATCTCACGGCTGCGCGAGAATAGCGCCGCATGATTTTGGAATCAGGATGACTACTTTTCGTATGTTTTGTTTTTACTCGCAGGATACCCAGGCTTCACGAAGGATTGAGGGAGAGCCTCTCAACAGGAGGATTTGATACGTGTCTTTCCCACACCATTTCAGTTAAACCTCTTAATACTTGTTTCAAACAATTTGATAACCTATTTCAAATACACCACGTCCATCTTCTTTCCGTCAATGTTTCTGTGACTGGGAGGTTGAATCGCATAACAAAACTTCGATGCGAACCACTTTACCATGCATTGGCATGTTCGTGCACGCGGGGGTGGTTCGAATTGGCATTCCCAGAGTCACGCCACCAAACCTCCACGCTGCAAGCCCCCCGCAGAGAGAGTTCTCTTGGCCAGGTCTTGTATCTTTAGCCTTGTCAGCCTCTCGTTCCTTCCCCGTTCCTTCCATATTATTCTCCAATATCATGGTGTGTTGATTGTGGAATGCTGTTGTCCTGGCACCCCGAAGCTTGCAACAACTTGTTCTGGGATCGGCCATTCAGACAACAGAACTCACTAGCGCTGTACTGGTAATTATAGCCATGCTACCAACCGCGATTTCCAAATAGGCTAAATGGAAGCAAGCCCTAAAGATCCTCACCCTTCGTCCTCCACAATGTGTGCTTAACGAAACAGTCATCTCTACATAGAACATTGGTCGCTAATCTGTACGCCGCTCTGTGCCTCTCATCCGGCGGGGGGCCGCTACACCATTTCTATACGGCGGATAAAGTCGACAGGAAAGCTGCATCCACATCTCGTGCCACATAGCGTGCTACTTTGAAGGATGGAGTGTGCTGCTCGGACAAGGGTTGTTAGAGAATCCAGGGGATGAGCTGATCTAGACCTTGCAACTTGTTGAGATGCAGCCTTGCCAAACTATTCGCGTGAGTTGTTGCGATATATGAGCAGTTCTCTTGAACGCAGCTACTACGCTGCGTGTGATATACCAGCTATATTGATACGATATAGTCACTAGGGATATTGATACGCGTGAACCGCTCTACACGAAAGCACTCTTGGATACGACAAGCTTTGCTGATCATCACTGCTTCTCTTGCTTTATCAGTCTCTCTCTGACCTTCATCTGTGCCTTGCCGAGCAAGTTCGTGCCCCATTCACTCTCGTTCTCGGCAGCCTCATCTCCACGGAATCCAATCCCCCAATTCCGATCCGCAGGGTTGGATTCAGCCAGTATTCTGTCTCCAGTCGCCAACAACGCCTCGCGACACTCAGCGATCTGGGAGAACTTCAACCACGTTCCTTC
This sequence comes from Aureobasidium sp. EXF-12298, assembly GCA_024195555.1. Lineage (NCBI taxonomy): Eukaryota > Fungi > Ascomycota > Dothideomycetes > Dothideales > Saccotheciaceae > Aureobasidium > Aureobasidium sp. EXF-12298. The sequence continues at coordinate 16,516 of SWBJ01000093.1, read as the reverse complement.
CTCTGCAACATCAGGCACGGTTTTGCGCCACTTTGCGCCGTCAAAGTTCTTGACCTGGCGGCCGAGTGCTTGGGCTTCGCTAGGCGTGGCCGCCACGAGGATCTTGTCCGCTGTCTCCTGGTCGTTGAAGCATATGGCTTTGCGCCACATTATGTAGTGCTCCATCGTCTGAAAGCGTGTGCTTGTGTCCTTTGGGTTTGTAAAGGATGATGGATACCAGTTCTGGAGTCGGGCTTCTGGCAGTTGAAGTTCGTGGCCATATGTGAAGAGATGCTTGTCTGTATACCAAACGGACGGTCCATAGGCCACATCCTCGTTCTTGCCGTCGTTCGAGGTGAGTGTCTTTGTGACTTTGAAAGACATGGTCCTGGGATTCGAAGCTATGCCGAGTCTTGAGATTGATTTCTTGATGATTGTGCTTCGAAGGTTATGAAGAGCTCTGTTCATGTGTCTAACGCAGATATTTCGTAGGTATGGTGTTCCAGTGTTGTATACAACAAAAGATACAAACTTTGAGAAGCTGTGAAGTATACTTTTTTGACATGTGAAGTGTGACGGCTTGACTATTCATGGTTCCAAGATCCAGGTACGTCACCAAAATCAATCTGGATCTTGCGAAAATGCAGGCACGATCGCGTTCTAACATCCAATCTGTCATCCACAGTACTTCTGTATCGTTCTTAGAGTTGCCATTTGATTTGGATCTTTGAATGTCGACATAATTAGCTCTGAGAGAAGATCGAGTTTGTTGTGTTCAGAAGTCAGCGCCATATCATTATGACAGGCAGGGTTGCACTTTTTGTGATGGATGTTTTCGGCACTCCCGACTTGGCCGATTCTCGGGCCGCTATCCACGCCACCCTCCGAGGCTGACCATCAACAATTTTTCTCGACTCTTTCCGCGAACAAACAAACAACAACACCTCCTCCTCGCTACCAGTCTTTGATCAACCACTCCCTCAAATCAGGTCACTCGCACCCATCACTCCAAAGACCCTCCCAGCTTAAAAGATAAGAACCGCAAAAATGGTCGACACCTCGGAAGCAAGAATCTACGACGAGATCGAGATTGAAGACATGACCTACGATCCGGTCACTCAACTCTACACCTACCCATGCCCTTGTGGCGATCGCTTTGAGATCAATATCGAAGACCTACGCGATGGCGAGGAGATTGCTGTGTGCCCGAGTTGTTCGTTGATGATTAGGGTCATTTATGAGGTTGAGGAGTTGCCTGCGGCTGCTTGAGTTGGCTATGGAAAGAGGATGAAAGACACAAGAAAGGACTTCACAAAAGCGTTCAACTGTAGAGGTCTGGGACACTGGGGAAGTTGAAGGGAGAAGGAACCACGATGCCTTGCGCAAAACAGTCGTAAACTCGGCAACAGAAAGACCAACTCGGAGAACAACAACCCTCAACGGAAGCAAAGGCATACAGAGTCGGGAAAAGATGAACATGATACTTCCCTCGTCTCCTGTATCGTCACATCCCCACACAAGACTTCGACTACATACGGCCGGGTCGCCATCCAAGACAACATGCTCATGTCCGGATTGTGGTCAAGGTCACTGTCACCACCTTGTCTCCAGTCTTCTCTCCCTTTGGAACATCTGTTTCATGAGCTCGGGAAAGAGATTGGCGGTTCGGACGCAAAGTCTGGTTCTTTGGCGGGAACAGAAGGAACGTCCAGATAGCGAAATTCATCATTGTGGTACGCTCCTGCTCTAGTTTCGAGGCTTAGGCGACGAATGCCGAAGACCTGCGATTTGGAAGAGTCTGGAGCATATTGGAAGGCGAGTGGTATAGAAGGAGGGTATCAAGGAGACCCAGATCATCAGCAAGAAAGGAAGAAACATATTATCAAGTCATGTTGTACGGTCTTTTGATTGTCATAAATTTTGAGAATATTGAAAAGAAACAAAGAATGCTTTTTGTTTTCCATTTCCATGACCTTATAGAACACCTTGGAAAACAACGTGAATATCGACATAACCCATCATATCCTGATATGCAAAACGAAACTCTCAAGCAATCATATCACCCTTCTCATTCTCAAGGGTGGCAGTCTCCATTCCAGATCTCCACTCCTTGGCCCATCTAGGCCACATTCTCTTGTACAAACTCATACCCACAGCATCCATGGGGTTGATCTTGCCGTCAAAGGTAGCTTTGAAGTAACCATGCGTACCCAGCGATTCCTTGATGTAACCGCTGCGGCCGCGCTTGGTCCAGAGCTGGATGGCCTTGAACCAGGCCACATCTTCCTCGTTGAAGAACATGTAGCGGATGGTGACCAGTTTCTTATGGATCTTGTAGGGGTGACCGGTGATGACGGCGCGTTTGGCGATGATGCGGTTGGTGCTGGGGGCGACCGATGTGCCGGTGGCGACGAGTGTGTAGAGGGGCTTGTTGGCCGAAGAGTCGTCGTCCATGGCGTCGTCGTCTTCGTTGTCCGAGTCGGCGGGAGGAAGGGGGATGGTGGAGGTGCGCTTGAGGTACAGGCAGGGCACGTGGCCCCATGTGAGGGGACCGATGAAGGAGGCCATGCCTGTTTGACCTGGGTGCAAGTAGCGGTCGAACTTGTGCACGTTGTTGGGGGTGTTGCCTGCTTGCGAGAACAGAGGGTTGATGATCAAGCGACGAGGGCCGCATTGCATGATCAGCTCATCCTTGGACTTGAGCGGTGCTGGGTAGTCACTGCTGAGTGTGATGCTATGGTTGACCGAAGTACGCTTGTGCTCGTGACGCAGCAACGAGAAGATGCCTGTCGGTGTGGCAAGAGCCTTGAGTGTCTCGGGAGAAGAGTCGCCCAGACGAACATGGACGTGTACACGGGTTCCAGGAGCAACGCCGCCGACCAGGGCTTCGCTGACCATACGGTGCTGTGCTGCCTTGTAGTTGGCAATCTCGAGCAGGCGCGACCACTCTGCAGGCTCATGCGGCTTGTCCTCATCTTGCTCCCAGGCGCTGGTGCGCAAACTCTTGAGACCTCTGTAGCGAGCCAGTCTCTCGCGGGCTGACACGTTGGGGTGCAACTCGATTTCGTCGGGGAACTCGAGGTCTTCCTCGGCTTCGGCCTTTCGTGACTCGCGGTAAGCAGCCAGTTGCTCGGCCTCTTCTTCGGGTGATCGGTCCAGGAACATCTCTGATTGTGGGTATTCTGAAGGAGCGTATTCTGTGGGTTCGCGAGGAGCGAAACCTTCGGTACCGTCAGCAGGAACAGCGTCCTCCATCGCATCATCCATTTCCTCGTCACCACTCTCAAGATCTGAACCAGAGTCGGAAATATCTCCAACGTACCAGGCAGACTGGTATTTCGATGTACCTCTGGGCAGCTTCTTCGGTTTTGATGCCTCGAGGTCTTCGTCCTCGTCGAAGTAGTGGTGGTCGTCCAGCAAAACACCCTTACGTTCGGTGGCAGCTACCGAAGGAGCGAAGTCTGTCATGGCTGTCTCTTCAGGTGCGAGATCAGCAATATCGTCCTGGTCCTCGGAGGGAAGCTCAAGAACATTGTCCTGTTGAGGAGCGTCATCCATAGCCATATCGTCAGCCGAGTGCTTCTTCTTGCTTTCCAGAGGTGCAGCAGCCATAATCTTCTCGATCTGGAAGTCACCCCAGTCTCCAACTTGTAGCAGTCTGTCGGCCTTGAGGCCTCTTCCACGTACGGTTCCGCTGAAGACGACAGTGTTTGAGGCATCTTCGGGCCAGGACATGTCATCAACTAGCATCCAGCTTCGTGCCTCTCTCCAGTGGATTCCCTTGGGTGTGGTGGTGCAAAGCGAGCGTACGACATTGGCGCAGTCCTGACGGGCGTCCAGAGAGTGTACGCGCTCCTGAGTAGCGAAGAAGTGGGTGATGAAAGACTTGAGCGAGCCCAAGACTCCCGGACGTCTCTTTGCGGGCTCAATTTGATCGAGGCCTTGAACCAGGGTAAGAACATTCGACACACCCTGACTCTCAATGGTACGCAGCATCTGCTCGCCCACAGGATCCACCTCTTGATCGGCGCTCAGAACGAAGAGGACAAAATCGGCGACACGGCAGGCATCCAGAGCATCGAGAACATCGCGACGTGGGAGGGTAATGAATTGGAGCTTCTGCTTGAAGCGGGCAACGTCGACTTTCCAGAGGTTTGATTCGGGGACTTGGTCTTCGATGTCGACACTGCGGACGAGGTTCTGGACAGCGGTTGCGCTCGAGATGTTTTCACAGAGAGGAATGACGGCGCAAATGCGAGGAGCAGCGTCCTTGCCGTGGAAGACGTTGGTCTGGCGATCGTGTTCGGCGTCTTTAACCAAGCGCTTTTGCTTGGCCTGGTTGCGGCGATCCAACTTGGACATCATTTGCTGGTGAGGAGTCTTTCTGGTTCCACGTTCAAAGCCTACTGACTCGACCTTGCCTGCATGGTGTTAGCGAGTAGAAATTTATGATAGAGCGGTCAATCACATACCCTTGTTCTTGTCCTTGATTGCACCCTTGCTCATGTGCTTGGACTTATAAGGCTTGTGCGCCTGTTTGGTCGTACTCCGGTGGTGGTGTTCTCCCGGCGCCATGGTGAATGTGTCTATGCGAAAGGTTGTGATTTCACAAAGCACTTGGGCGGCAATACCTAAAATTTCCGTCGGTCTGCAGAAAGTCGCTTTAGCGGGGCATGTGCAGCTCGGCGTACCTGCCCGTCTCGGCTCAAAAGTCTGTGCCCAAGGCACAGGGGTCCAGGAACCTTCTCAGCATGACGTTGTTGTCGACCGGCTCGAGCATGTGAAAGTCGAGCTCCAATCTGCAACGGCAAGTCTGAAACTGCCATCATGACTTTCATCTTCTCCATCGATTCTTCCCCATGGACGACCCTGTGGCCGAGATCCCCTACGTGATCGCTCTCTTGACCGAGACTCCTCCATCTCTACAGCTGGCTACAGTCAACAAGTACTTCACACCAGATGCTTCCTTCACCCACCCCTTCTGCCGCACCGGCACCTCAGCACATTCCCGCTACCTGATCGAGCGTATATACCGATGGTACAAGATCATGTCGCCGCGTATCACCGCAAAAGTCCACAGCGTCTCCTACGACGAGAAGAACAGAGTCCTCTACGTCGGCCTTACCCAAGTCTTTGCCATTTGGGCCGTTCCCACCCACCGATCAGAAGTCTCGCTCGTCACAGTACTGCATCTGTCGCCCCAGAAAGATCCTGAGCACCCAGGAAAAACAAAGTACTACATCTCCAGCCAGAACGACCTGTATCAGACAGATCAGTTCATCAAGTTCATTCTGCCTTGGATCTCCATCATCGTCCCCATCTGGCAGTTTTTGGCCACCATTTTCTGTGTCATTGGCAGTTATCTGTTTGCTCCTGTTACTTGGTGGGAGGAGCACTTCCAAGATCAGTTCACGAGGCCTGAGAGACCCCCGAAGTGGAGCGACGCGCGGTGATGATATCCTTACAGCACCATTATAACAAGTCATGCAACTTCAATGTTGACCTTTGTATATTCTGTCTCGGAGCTTTCATATCTACAGTAATCACTTCTTACATTGACCTTGCACATTTCACCATAACATTCAGATTGGCTCATCACACTTTTCTTTTAAGGATTTTTTCATTGTTGAACTAATTGACTCCTTACCTTATTGTCCCAAACTCCGATATCAAATGCCAGAGACAGATAATGAAATGAGGGAAGAGAGAAAGGAACAAAAGACTCACCGGAACAGATTACTTAGGAATGAACGAATCTCTAATAAGAGATCTACCCTCCAACGACTCAACCAAGACTTTTCTGAGAATTCTTGCGTGCGAACCCATTGAGCCGTTGTCGGTCGATGCATCCGAAGCACTGGCAACCGAAGCGTTACTGGACGAGCTCTCAGAGCCAGCGACACATTCAACAGATTCAATGCTAGGACTACGAACCATGATGGGTTGATTGACGTGAACAGATCTGATTTGGATTGTCAGCTGAGGACGCTCAATACACGGGGCTGCGGGGACAGAGGATTTACTCACAGGAGCGCGAACATTGACAGGTTTTGCTTTCTGGAAAGAAACAGGCGTAGCAGTTCTCAAGACAAACCCTTGCATGGCGGCGCCATTGGCAGCTGTGGACGAGGCTCTGGTCAGAGTGATAGGAGTGGCGCTTTCGGCGGCAGCGAAGGTATCGGCGTAGGGCGTGGTTGCAAAGGCAGAGAGGTCTGTATGACCATCAAGGTAAGAGTAGGTACTCATACGATTGATTCTGGTCTGATCAAAGTCAGGCTCAGAGGCAGTCATCGAGATTGCTGGGCTTGGTGGAGAGATTGGGCTGATAGGCGCGCTGTCAAAGCGAGCATTGAGATCGGAAATCGAGATGGGCGAGACGGGCTCTGGGACTCCAGAAGGGCGATTGGGAACAAAAACAGCAACACCAGGAGGGAGCGGCTTTCTACGAATTGGACCGCGAACAGGCTGAGGTGGGATGTAGCCCGGAGCACTGGGGAGAGGAGGAGTCAAAGATGGAATAGTAGGCAGAGGCTTGCTGTTGATTTCAGTCTGGAAACGTTTGGCCATGGGTCTTTGAGGTGCGGGACGAGTTGCCTGGACCTGCGGGCTTGAGTTTCTACGTCTTGGAGGGGTAGGGGCGCGACGAGGTGTTCCTGGACTAAAAGAAGGTTGGGGCTCTTGAATGACCTGAATGTTCAATTTACCACGAACCTGCAGGCATCGAATGCACCTACAAGAACGACCGTGAGTGTTAGTATTAACATCAAGACGCAAGAAGTTACGAAGTCGTGCCAGTTTACCCTTTTTGGGTGGAGGAGCCTGCTGCTGAGATGGTCGAGAAGCGTTCTGCGGTCCAGCCGGAAAAGTCATGTCTTCTTGCATCCAATAAGCCATGCCTGAATTCATGCGGCGAGTGTTTGCTGTAACCGTTGCGTACATATTGGCAAGGTACTGGACTGTGAAGATCGATGAATTAGTGTTGAGGAGTCACTGGAGTCTAGAAGAAACACTGCTCCTTATAATCGATTACAAAATATGTGTGATCGTCCAAGGGTATTGTCTCGCCAGAGTGTAAGGTGATTCATTGTCTCGCTTTGTCGCTGCAAGACAATTGACAAAGCATGTCATTTTCCATAGGTACACTACAATGAATGGCAAGAACAAGATACAAAGAACGTGTTGATGTTAACAACACAAACAATGGATGCATATCGTCTTTTTAGGCGGTTCGCTGAATGCGCTCGTATTGGATACGAGTATGTGTCGAGACGATGTTGCATTTTCACGACTCACGTACCATCGCGTGTCATTGCGACACAGACGAAAGTACACATGAGCATGCAGCAATGCTAAGTGTTCGATCGCGACTTTTTACTACGCTTCGTGGTTCCAGGTTGGAAAGAGGTGTCGGGGGTGGGAAGGAAGTTGCGAAGTGGTGGCGTCGTTGCCAACATCATCCCGAGCAATCATCAATTTTTGAACAACAATGTAAACACGTTCATTCACCTACGAACATTCGCAAGCATCCTACCTATCACCAAAATATCAAGATATACGCCGAAGCTTCATTGATATCACACTAGAGCATCAGCCGAACTCAAACATATCAAGATTAACGCCGAAGCTTCAACAACCTTCCACAAAAGAACATCGAGTCAAGTTCAGCAAGCTGTATGCCACGTCGGAAGTCGTGTTTGATTAGCATCAACTACACTGGAAGCGACAATCAGCTGGACGGATGCCACAAAGATGTCGAAAATGTAGCCGAGTTTATCAAATATCGAGGTTATCAGGACACCCCACAGGACCAAGTTGTTCTCCGAGACGATTTGACCGAAGAGTATTCGCCGACAGGACACAACATCCTAGCGGCCATAGACTGGTTGGTCAGTGAGGAACATACAACATGTTTCTTCCACTATTCCGGTCATGGTGGTCAGATCAACGATCCGAACGGTAAACGTCCATCAGGTCTCCTCGATACTATTGTACCAGTCGATTTTGAGGACAATGGCCAGATCGACTCGGATATGCTCCATCAACATCTCGTGTCCAAGCTACCACCAAGCAGCACTCTCTTTCTCATCCTCGATTGTTGTCACTCCGGCTCAACCCTGGAACTGCCGTTCGTCTACCGAAGTGATGATGACGGCGAGGTCCACAAGCTCGATACCTACCATGCCGGAGTTGCACTCTTGCAGGAAGCGAAGCACATGATAACAGGCAGTTTCAGCTCTGACAGGGAAACCCAGGCACGAGACCTCTACGCTGGAGCAACTTCGTTCTTGCGTAGTTTGAGACACAACTGACAGTTGACCGGTGTCGTAGCCGACGACTTTGCTCGTGAATAGGAACACGAGAGGAAGATGGTTACAATGTTCTCCGGATGCAGAGATGATGAGACCAGTGCTGATGCTCAGATCAACGGCGTCAGTGAAGGTCAGTAGAATATCTTTGTCCACACAGATGACTAGCGCCGTTTCTTATACTCACTCAAACCAGGCGCTATGAGCTGGGCATTTCTTGAAGCCATGAAATCCAACGGAGATCCGACTTACAAGGAGGCAGGTTATGGTTGGCTCCATTCTCCTGGCTTGACTGACACCACATAGGCCTTGCACTCAACCCGTACCTTACTGAAGGCATCTGAGTACACTCAAGTAATATCTGATCTCGCGTGACGTTCATAACACCCGCTGATCATCAAAAGGTCCCTCAGCTTTGCGTTGGCTGTGAAATGGATCTGGACCAACCACTGATCATCTGATGCTGCCTCAAGACCATCACGTATCCTAAGAGCAACACAATGCTGTCACAAGCAAATAAGCTCCTATTATCAGTCAGTCGAGCTTCGCATACATATAAGATCATGCTAACCTGAAGTTTGGTAGTTTGAGGATTTGCTTCAGACAACGTTCATCACTTGGGCTTCTCATCTCTTTCTTGTCTGGCCTCTCAACTTTGTATCCTCAAGCTTCGAAACGATCTCGGACTCGATCACAGAGCTAGATGTACACGACTCTGATAAACGCATCCACGTGGTGTTCTGTCGATCTGAAGTGAACAGGGGGGGTTTATTCTTGTCTACTCTACCTAAGCCGGATTAAAGTCCATTATGCAAGACATTGTTCCACTCCGTGTATTAACTACCAAGCTCCGATTAGAGTCGGTTTCAATGTAAATGATCGAAGACTTTCTACCAACTCCAAGTCTCACAAGCAGCGGGCATAGGTTCAGCCCATGCCCTTCTTTGTGTCTATTGTTTGAGCTTGATCCATTGTCCTCATCCTGGAACAATCCATCAAAGATAGAAGTCCTTTGTTCCTTTGTTCGATCACTACAGCTGCTAAAGGAATAAATAGAGGCAGCTCCACCCAACTTGTGTGAAAATGAGATAGGAGCTTCCAACACTCGATACCAAATTATATAACACGAACGTTGGAACCAACTTTCGAGTTCGCCTTCCATCTCTCATTATTCCTCTACGGCAAATCGTCAAGTCAGTAAAAATCCTTATCGTCCAACAACATGAAGGGCGACACACTTTCTGTCTTCATCGAGGCTAATCGCTTCCCTCCAGCTATCAACGAGCGTCGTTACTCTATTCTCAGAGCCGAGACTGATGCTGTTGCTGAGCGTATGTTGACCATCGCCAACAAAAATAACAGAATCTCCAAAGCCTCTCACTCGTATGAAAACCCCGACATGAACAGACACTCTAGTAACCCTATCTACGAACTGGAAGCTAACGAGATCTCTGCCGTCAACCAGTCTGCTTCTCAATCCATTGGACTGCCTGTTCTGCCCAGAATAAGCCTCATGTCTGTCTTCAACCCCTTTGATGAGTCGATCTCATCGCCACCAAGCCCGGTTCCAAATCAACTCAAGCCTGCTGTCGAGACTAACTCTTTCCCTTCAACTCCCTTGTCTTCTAGGCCGCCGGTCAACTACTTGCCCTTCATCGCTCCCGCCGCGCCATTTGACCCTTATAAAGAGAAGTATGAGCCTCACCCTGCTGGCCACTATGGTGCCCAAAAGTTCAAGAACAGACAGACTATAAGTTCTGCTCCTTTTGGCTATGAGAGACCAGTAACACCCACTTTTTCTGATACTAATTCGAACTTCGCACGCTTCTCTGATACAAGTTCGTCAAGTTCTGCTGATCAAGCTGTTGTTAGTGCTGAAGGTTCACCTTCCTCAAGTCAAGTATCCTGCTCACCTCCCAGAACACCCCTCTTTAGGCCATTCAAGATCCCTCGTAAACCGCTGCCGCCTGGTGCGAAGCCATTCCCACCACCTATCTCTTATACGCCACCTAGTTCGCCAGTCCGTCACGATTCGCATCGGCTCACCACTGATCGCAGGATCCTGAGTCCTCCTCCTCAACGCCCACGCCGCGTAGTGTCAAACATCACTCGTGTTCGCTCACCACACAGCAACCAGCCTGCTGCAAGAAAGCCTGGGCTCAATATCCATAAGCCTCTTCCTCCTTCTCCTGCTCCTCCTGCCAACATCTCTCAACGTCAGCGCACTGCACAATTGAGTCATCACGCCGACAGGGACCGAGAGGAGCGCAGAAGAGTTTCAAGACCTTCTGATCATGGTATGCAAATGTGTGCTCTACCCAGTCCGGAAATTATTCCCAGACCTGTTACTGCTGCTGACCGTGTGCGTAGCGAATTGAGTAATGCCAAGGAGAGGTTCTTGGATAAGTTGTTCAAGCTGAGGCGTTTGTGAAGGAGGTATGTTTGACCCTGCAGTCTTTCTTTGATTAGCTTGGAGATGGAAATGGTCGTATGGATATAGTGTTTGTTTAGTATTCTGATATTGGAATCTAAGTCGTCTTGCGTCCGCGTTGATATGTTCGAACATGTGTGTCTCGACTCGTTGGCGTTGTGGAAATGGTAATATTCTCTCACCTAATTTCGTGAATTGAAAAGACTCTGCAAAATGTCCATGTTCGTTCCAGATATTCGTGATTGTCGGTTTTGAGATTAATTTGACTCAATCAATACTGTGATACAGAGTAGTAATCGGCTATTCAAATGATGTATCTCTATACTTTATAGTCTTATACGTGCCCTTCTTCTCAACTGTAATAGGACCACCGCGAAGAGTAACATGGTAGCGACAACAAACATCCCGCCTACTAGCGTAATAGCATAGGTCTTGTCCACAGCATAATCTGCCTCATAGCTAGCTGCGAGATATGTTCGAGTAGGTTGGATCTTTCTGGTCCGTCGTGTCGTACTCGACGTAGAACTGGCCCCATTCGAAGGACCGGCGTTTTGAAGCGTGCTACCGATAAAAACAACAAGCACAGCAGCGTATGCCGCTGTCGATGCAAACACATCGTGTCTTCGCGCTGTGGTAATTAAGAGGATGGAGAATGCAAAGCCCAGCGTCAAGACGCTGAGTAGGATGAGGCGGCCACGGTCTGACTTCCAGTAATATAAACCGACAATTGCACCGACGAGCCAGATCACCACAAGGCAGACGCTCATCCATGTGATGACCTTGTTCAAACGTTTCCACTTCGACAGGCTGGTCATGCCAGTTGTTTTGTCTTTAATCATATTGCGCAGTTGATGTTTGCTTTCGACCAACCGGGTGAGGGGATCTCGTTCCACTTGTGGAGCCAACGTGCAGAGATCTTCCTGGTTATCCCTGCACAGATGGGAAGACATAGCACCTTGGATGATAGCATGTGATTCGGCCTTGTCTTCCCAGTGATCATGGTCGTAATCGTCTTCATCCGGCTGTACGAAGATACGGCCGTTCGTCTCGATGTCATCATGTTCGGGTCTCTCGAGCGCGAAGATCTCGTTCATCAACTTCAACGCTTCGTCTAGAGCTTTAGGTTAGCATATAGGCCTGGAGTCTCCCTTCCCATGTGCAAAAGTATGTGACTTCTACGCTTCTTCCATGCAGGTCTCGAGCGACGACCTTACTATAAAAAGGCACGATACTTTCCAGACCAGAGAACCATCCAGAGCCAGCCTTCGACCCATGACATCTCAATGGATACTGCCCTGTTTCTCGAAGATATCGTGCATTTTGGTAGTAAGGTCGTCGCTCGAGACCTGCGTGGAAGAAGCGTAGAAGTCACATACTTTTGCACACGGGGACGCCAAGTCTGCTTACTTACGATATTCTTTCACCTTGACTCTGATTTTCTTCACCAATCGCATCCTTGCTATCATCAACTCTTGTTTCCTGGCCTCTTCCTCGGATATGTTCTCGGTCGTATCCTCTTCTGCATACTCGGCCTCAGCTTTGAGTATCGTCCAGTCTCCCAACTGATTGACCATGCTTTCAGGGATGAGGTCCATATCCAATCTTTCTACCTCGCTCTCTAGTGCTGCTAGCTCGCTTTCCAGGTAGAGCAAGTTGCGCATTGCGAGTCGATCGAAGCGCCGAAAAATAGTCGTAGACCGTAATGGATCTGAGGATATGAAGTCTGAGAACAATCTATAGCCATCGGCCATTTTTGCTGCCACCATTCGCTGACCGACAGGTGTCTGTGTCCCAGACTTGACGGCTGGTGTGGGAGAAGAGCTTATGGCAGAATTGGGAGACATTGGGCGAAGCTCTGTTGTAGATGTCATGTTGAGTGTTTCCAGCAAAGAGCCTGAGAAGATTGCAAGAGGAAGTTTGTCTGAGAAGGGGTTGATTCAGATGTTGTATGTGGACGGTGGATTTCCTCGAACGGAAGAGAAAGACTTCAGGCGCGAAGACGAGGCACCCACATGTGCCTTATTCGGTTGATATTACAGAGAAGTCATAGAATACAAGCGAATGGCGTCCGGTATCCTCATGCATGCTGAAGGCTGTGTTGAATGTTCCTTCGACATGCATATATGAATTGGGGCGCGACTCCTGCCGCCGGACACCGGTGACCCGTGTCACTCATGTAACTCGGTGTCAGAACGATTTAGGACCAACGAAATAACTCAGGCGCGTTGGTGTTCCGGAAAGTGACTAAAAGTCGGACACATGCTTGACGTGCTTGTGACTGCGATATATTCAATGCAACAAGCTCTTGAACTTGCGAAAGAGCGAACAAGTTCGATGCCGAAAGCAAGTACGAATGCGATATTAGTTGCGTTCTCGATATTGACCCTTGGAAAATAGATCGATCCTTCCCTATTAATGAGGATATTGTGGCGCAGCTTGTATTTACCCTTTCAGGACAGCGTCGTTGTTGCAATAAAACATAGCCGCCGTGATCACGGCAAGAATTGTCAGACAAGGCTGTGCCTCTCTTTGTGTTGATTGGTCGGCTGTATAAGCGTATGCAGGCGCAGCATTGTCATTCCTGCAGCCACGCGAACAGGGCGAAAACGTGAAAGTATTTTACTTCACCGGTCCAGGCTTCATAATGGTCGTGCTTCCGATCAATACATGCACTCACCTTACTCCCTTTGATGAAAAATTGACGACAAATATTCTGAACAAAATAAATTTTGAACGAAGAACAAGCGACAACAAAGTCCATACCAAAACCACAAGTTCGTCATGATTCTGGACAAGGTCGACTTCTCGCATATCGCAAGTGCTTTCAAACTGCGCGACTACACATATAGCGGATGTAGTCCTGTCGGCCTTTCATTGCCGTCTGGCCAGAGTAAGTATTACATCGTCCTGGAGAGAGGAGTTAGAGTACCTAACGGACAGCCAGAGCCTGATGCAGCATCTCGAGAAAGAGACATCTTCGAGCTCGCAAAACAACGTCGCCGAGCAGACGCAGAACAAGCAAGACTCAAATTGGCCAAGAAGGAAGCGCGGTCGCGCATCCGACAATTCGAAGATCAACGACGAAAAGAGGACATCGAGATCCGTACTCCAAAGAAGTCTGCTGAGATCGCAGAAAGAGATTCAGGTGTATTCTTCTTCGAGGACCTCAAGACTGTTGCCAGCAACGCAGAAACTGTCGCCAAAATCGTTTCCAAATGGAGAGCCAAAGCCCGGTGGTCAAAAGCGCTCCAGAAAGTCAGGAGTATGAGCTCAGAGAGCTCAAACATCTCTCCCTCAGGACATCCTGCACTAAAGCAACCCGACCTTCTGTGCCCAGGCACTCCAACGAGGACTCGCGCGTCATCCACAAGTTCGATGATGAGTGCACAACATTCGGACGCGTCTCTCTTGAAGCAGCATTTCAATGACTTGTTGTCGCCGCTTGTTCCAAAAAGAAGTCGCGCCTCATCGGCTGACTCTTTCAGAATGAGAGTGACATGATGAGGATTGGTGACTATCGATGTGAATAAGCAGCATGATGGATTTCATCAAAAATCAAGTCGTTCTTTTCAAAGTAAGAGCTTACGTGGTTACGTGTCTATGTGCTGGGATTGCGACCTCCCCATGTGCAAAATCATGTCAGCCCACGGCTATAGAAATGCACAGTTCCGTTGATAGATAGAGAACATCCGCAGAGAGTCGTGATGTTATCGACTCTCTATGGACGTCACTACCGTATGGAAGATACTGTGCATTTCGATAGCTCTATCACCGCGTATGTCTTGTCGTGAGAGCGAGAGGAGCGACCATGGGGAGGAATGAAATGACTCGTCGCGACTTGGAACATTGGTAGATCAGACGCCGGGCTTCAAAGACAACCGGGTCGTGATATTGTCTAAGTTTCGGAGTAGAGAGCAAGGTATGTGTTTAGGAATTCAAGCGCATCACTGGGAAATGACCGACTGACTAAGACAGTCGAGAAAGCGAACACCAGCAGTTTGCGTCCTGTGGAAGAACGGAGATGCATGTTGAGATGGTCGAGTTGGCGATGCAGCTGCCGCTGCATCGCCAAGTCCGAAATTCTGGGGTTGGAGCGGGAGGCATGTCACGTGATGCGAAGCTTAATATCCCAAAACATCACCTCCTGCAAAGCTGGGTCGGATATTGGAATCCGAACAGCAATAAAATTGAAAGCGAGAAAGATCTTTATTTTAGATGGAATCTATCTCTAATACGAGCGATTCACAACGGGGAATAGTTAAAGAAACGTCATAAACATAGTCCTTTTTTTAATCCGGGACGCCTGGCCAAATGCCTTGAGTGCAACAACATAACCACCGAGTGCTCTAGAGTTACCTAGAGATCCTCGTCGGAGAAGACCTCCTCACCTGTGAATGGTTAGTAAAAGGTTATCGTTATCAGGAAATCTTGGTTACTTACCACGCTTGCGGCGGGCCATACGGTCCTTCTTCTTCTTACGAAGCTCAGCACTTGTGAGCTTCTTCTTCTTCTCGACAGTCTCGATCTTATTGCCCATTGCGTCGAATTTTTCTTCCTCGTCACCACCCTTGGACTCAAGTCTAGGTCCGGCACCTTGTCCCTGAACCCAGTTGTGACCGGAGGGAGTCATGCGACCATTTTGGACAGCCCAGACTTCCTCAGTCAAGTCCTTGGTGAACTCGGCAGAGTGAGTGATGATGATGACACCACCCTCGAAGGACTTGATGGCCTTGGACAGAGCACCAAGGGAGTCACGGTCGAGGTAGTTGGTGGGCTCGTCAAGGACGATCAAATGAGGACGTTGCCATGAGCAGGCGGCAAGGACGACCTTGACACGCTGACCACCGGAAAGACCACGCATGCGAGAGTGAGAAACAAGCTCAGCGTCAAGACCGAAGTTGGCGCAGTGAGCCTCAATCTCCTTACGGACAAGAGGACGGAACTGACCGGAAGCGAGAGCCTCCTTCTGATCAACGTCGGCAACCATCTTCTGATGCGACTGCATAATCTCGGTACGGGGGATCCAGGCGTTGTCGGCGGTCATCATGGGAGTCCACTTCTCGTTCTTCATACCGATGTTGTCACCGATAGCGAACGAACACTCGTACTCGTAGGAGTTCTTGAACTTTCTACGCGAGTGGATACCGATAACACGACGGTAAGAGTCCTGGATGTGGTAGATCTTGTCCATGGCCTTCTCGTCCTCGTCGGTGACGATCTTGTTGGCACGGTCCATGGTCTCGCGATCCTCACCAGTCTGGAAACGCCACTGGATGTACTCGGAAGGAGTGGAGTCGAGGTGGTGATCGATGTGAGCGAAAGCGTGCTGCTTAATGTAGGCGATACGGATGTTCTCGTGGTGGTAGATCTCACCCTTGGTGGGGATCAGCTCACCAGTAAGGACGTTGATGAGAGTAGACTTTCCGGCACCGTTGGGGCCAATGACGGCAATACGGGAACCGAGAGAGCACTGGAAGGAGCACTCCTCAATCTGGGGCTTAGCGGTACCGGGGTACTGGAAGGAGACGTTGCTAACACGGACGATAGCCTTGGCCTTGGTCTTGACACCCTCGAGGAAACCGGGCTCGGGGAACTTGAACTCCATCTCGGAGGCACCAAGCTCGTAGTAGGACTTGGCGGAAGGAACACGCTTGACGAACTCGGAGAGCTTACCACGGTATCTCTTGAGCTTGAAGCGCTCGTAGTGGATAACGTGCTGGATGACGTTGTCAAGGAACTTGGAGTCGTGAGAGATGATGATGGATGTGCAGGGGGAGGTGACGAGGTAGTTCTCGAGCCA